>JAOVFK010000029.1:0-300000 GCA_033882615.1 Malus asiatica | reverse complement strand
CCACTTTGTCTGTACACAAGCTTCCCACTCTCCACAATCACTTCATAAGCTTCCCTCTCTTTCTGTGAGAGCAATATACGGAGAACAGAACATCATTAATCAAGATCAATTTAAAAAAAATAAAATTGAAACTTAAATATAGATCAGATGGCCTGCTATGGAGATCTTTCTGCAGGAAGGTTGTTCTTTAGGCATGTATGGATATTGTCAAAAATATATCGATACATTAATAAGTTTTGTTGGCAGCAATGATATCGTCACTTTTTTATGGCATATTGGCGTTAATTTCATTTTTTTAAATTGATGGCATATTAAAGACTAGGCAATGCGACACATGTTCCCAGTATCTGGGAAGAGTGATTAAATGTATTGATACTCACTGGTCCAAGGTATTTGATGCATTGAGACTGCAGATCAGTTCTTGGGCACTTGTCAAGGTTTACTTCTTTACCATCACCAACATCCAACCTTCGTTCCGGACAGAGCATCAAGAATTGCAAAAGAATCCTAAAAAATGTTAAATCAGAAAACTTGGGTTCTGGAGGAATTTTACCAGTAGAAGAAAGGCTGAAAGCTCCCACTATTAAACCAAACATCATAGTACAAGTGCAGATTTTGTCCATACCGATGGCGAGGATCAATCTGTACAGCACAAGCAGAAGATAAGGATCCTTCATTTTTATAATATTTGGTACTGCATGTGAAACGTTACTAAGAAATTAGCTATATACTTAATTTCTTATATACTCAATTCATTTGTACACTTAATTTAACTGTGTTAAAATCGAAAAAATTAGCTATATACTTGGTAAAATTAATCTTAATGTGAGCTTACAGCCTCAAGCCAATGTATTAGAGCTAATTTCGGAGTCTTCTCGTCCGTGGACAAACCCTTCCCAACCTACGTATATTGATCAACCATATATGCTTCTTCATCAAACATAATGTGTATAACATATTAACAGTTTAACATAGCATTCTTACAAGATCGTCATATAAGAATATTATATCTAATACTAAAATGAATATTCAAAATGCTAATGTCTAAAATTTTCTAAAAGCTCAGTAACTTTCACCGCAAGCGAAATGTGTAGGAAGAGATCACCTTGGCAGCCCTAGTCCTAGCCCTTGCCCATCTTGAAACTGCAGTTTCTGATTTAACAGATTCAAAAAACGACACGGAGCTCCTGCTAAGAGCAGCAAAGTCCAATGCCTGCCACCTATAACAATTAAAAGACGATCAAATAAGCACAAATATATTTTTTCGCATTATGCAATAAAATTGGACATGAAGCTGCACAAACCATAGCTCCTCAACAACAACAGCGCAATCTGCAAGGTTTCGTCTAGTCCTGTAACTCTTGTAAACTTTCCGCACCTTGCTTGCAGCTGCATCAAGCTCAATTGGAGACCGTGGAGAAACCCAATCTTCTGGCTTTAACTTTTCAATGAAAATTTCAGTTTTTCCCTGTGCAGTTTTCCTTGAAACATTTGTCCCAATATTTAGCTGATCGCCTAGTTTCCTTTTCTTGCTGCTTATAGATTCTTCAAAAAGCACTTTTTCCATCCCATCAGATATTCCAGTTTTGCTTAAATCAGTTTTCTTGAAGCTAATTGTTCTAGGCGTTGCCCTCTTGGAATTCAAATTGGTGGATGTCTGCGAGCCCATTTGTATAATTTCTGTCAAACCAAAAATCATGTTGACTGGTCTTATAAATTGATTCCTGAACATACAGCAGTGTTCGAAATTTAATTGGCCCCGTTAAACAGTTGCTTGAATCGAAAGAGAAAACACCAAGAGAGGTTTAAACGTGAAGGGTTAAAAGGTTACATATATGTATAACTATATAAGAGTGCTTAATCACTCACCGGTTAGTATTTACTAAGACATTTACCAGGTACGTTTTCTTTCATTGCAACGATATGTTACGAAAATTTTATGTGCATCTGTGTGTGAAAGAGAAAGTCCGGCAACTATGCAAAGAAATAACCCTAGCGTACTAGTCAAGAATGTAGTCATTCACGTCATTGCTTTTAATACAAGATAAAGAGCAAAACGTTAATCCAAAGTCCAAGAAAACAAGGATAAACTTTCTACAAATTATAAAAGAGACAACTTATTTAATTATAGTTTCCTTTGAAATTTAGAAAATTGTGGGGGTATAATCATATATAAAAATAAACCCAGAAGCCAAATCTTAATTCCTTTTCTCCTTCACATTTTTCACTAGACAATTTTTTTTTTGGGGTTAAATGATAGATTTTTTAGATTAGATGTTATAATAGAAAACCGATGGAGTTTGTACCCATGCCGTGGTGCAAGGGAAACAGTTCTCTTCATCACTGTGATAAAATGACACTACAAATGATTAATTACAAAGTTTCCTTGGACTCTACTAACATGGCTTTCAACAAATTTCTACGTCGTTGTTGAAAAGTGATTAAGGTTATAAAACATGGAAACTGGAAACCTTTCGACACGTTTTGCAACTGCCCTCATTCCCTCTAACAAACATTTGGGAAATGATGTCACACTTTATCAATCTGTTGACCTAGTCTTTAGTAATTTCCGCAAAGATTTACTGGAAATTTCATTTTTATAATAATTTAAATTACACTAGAAGCATTGAAGTTTGACCTACCAAATTCTAGTTCAAAGTTATATTGTATTGTTCATGGAATTTCTATACCGAAAGTTTAAGCTTTAGCGACAAGGTTACCTGACCATTTCCTGTTTTAATTTTTCTTTTCTTACCGTGTGTTTGCTTTTATTTGTTTTAATAGAAAACTTCATTTTAATCCTTAAAAAAGATGAGTTTTATACTATAACCATATGTAAGATTAAAATCCAATTTTAGTCCCTAGCACATTTAATCATATCATTTATTAGTTGTATTTTGATGTTTTATTTTATCTTTTTATTTTTATTTTAATGTATTAGTTACATTTAAATTTAATTTTTATTTCATTCATCATAATATATTTTAATGTCTACATTTAGGCAACTAATTTTTTTTATAATATATATTCCGATAACAATTTTATATGTTCTTCATTTAGGTACATTAATACATTTGAATATTTTGGTATATCCATCGGTACAAACATGTAGTTACATTGATTCAATATAATGCATTTTGGTCAATATAATGTATTTCGTTACATACACTTTGATACACATATTTGAGTATTGACTTTTAGGTACATTAATTCAATTATTATATTTCGGTAAATACATTTAGGTACATATATTTTGGTTCTAATATTTAGGTACATATATTTTTGGTATTGACATTTAGGTATGTACATTTTGGGTACGTACATTTTGGTACCTACATTTCAGTATTAACATTTAGGTACATTAATTCAATATAATACATTTCGGTACATACATTTAGGTTCATTATAATATATTTTGGTACAATCATGTCAGTACAAATATTTCAGTACAAAAAAAAGTCAATTTTATATATTTTGGCCCAATCATTTCTATACGCTTATGTAGTTATATATTTTTGTATCACAAATTTCTTTTAATATTTTCTCATTTACATTCATTTCTAATTAAAAAAAACTAAATATGAGCATATTAATAAAATTAAAATTTAATATGGAGAGATTAAATAAAAATACACATTAAATAACAAAAATTGAATGTAAATTTTGATAAAAGTACACTCAAGGGATTAAATTGAATATTTAATCTAGCACCAGGTTTTTTTTTAAATTTTAATCTTTTGCAAGGACTAATGTTCAAAAACCCATTTGTTTTAATCAGAATTTTGACCTTAATGGTGACGGTGGTGTTTTGTCTGTATGTCTAGGATGACTTTTCTGTTGCCTAGTTTGCATCGATATCACCTTTTCTTTACTTTTCTTGTTTTTTAGCTGTTTGTCTTTGTGGCCCCGTTTTCGGTGTTTAATGGATATCACTTTTTAGTTGTTTGTTCTCGTGGCCTCTTTTCTCTCCCTCTCTTTTCTCTCACTTTCAGACTTAGTTCTCAAACCTAGCACAACAGCCTCCCAACCATGTCCTCCATGCTTTCTTCCTCCAGCACCATCATGAATCTCTCCATATATATGATAGCTCTCTCTCCCGCTCCGCTTCATCCACAAATTGAAAACTGACCCAAACCAACTCGTCATTTTCAGTTAACCGACATGATCAGTTTTATCCCCGACTTGATCGGTTTCGATTTACAATTTTGGCTCAACCGACTAGGTCGGTTTGGTTTCGGTTTTGGCCCAAAAAACAGACCCAATCCAACCCACCCCTACTAAAATGAGTGCAAAGGAGGAAAAAGAAAAGGAGCGTAGAAATTTGGGACTTAAGCTTCATTGGGCTCACTATTGGCATATGGGTAGTCATGGGCCAACAGTAAATCCAAGGCCTCGAGTTCCAAATCCAACAACAAAATAGCTTCAGATCATAAGCTAGGATCACGCCTTCTGCATTGACCAAAAAAATAAGATCACATTTTCGAACGTCCCATCCTAGTTGTCCGTGCAGTTGCATCGGCACCGTCGAAAATCATCACACGGCCCCACCATATGTCGGCCCTAAATTTAACAGCCAAGATGCAGACACCGCCTCTTGTGCAAATGTAGAAATTAACCAAACATCAAAATAAATCAAGAAATTGAGACCCACAAAAATTCTCAGAGGAACTCCGATGGCAGAACCAAAACCAGAGCTCAAGGACTCTCTCTCAGGTACTTCCATTTCCTTTGTATTTTCAGAATTCCCCATATCTAATATCAAATCATCGTCCACTTTTAGCAATTACATATTTTTTCATTTGATTTCTGGGTTTCTGTAGAGTTGATATTGTTGATATTGTTGAATTGAATTCTTTTCCAATGATAATTGCAGTAAAAATTTGATCTTGGTGATGGGTTTTAGATAAAGTTAATAGTTCTCTGAGGTGGTGGTATTTGTTAAGCCGATGTAAATTGCGGAGAGAGAAATTCGAGCTCGAGTGCATAGGAGAGCACATCCACTTTAATCAATGTGTTTACGCCAACGTCTGTTATTTATTGAAGAACATGTAGAAATGATACTTCTATTAGCCAAGTCTCGATTTTAAATTATAAATTTATGCATATATTTATGTATTTTGGCATGGCAGAGAAATCAGCAGGACATCATGGTGATAAATCGCCAAAGCATGACAAAGAAACGCATGGAAGGAGTGATGACATTGATGAGAGCACCTCCATAGATGAAGTGAAAGGGCCAAGTGTGTTTGAACGGGTGAAGGAAGAAGTGCAAGCCGTTGTCGAAGCAGTTATTCATCCTACGAAATAATCCGCCGGTCACGATTCGTCTCCCAAGTGAGAGGTTGGTTGATTGAGCCTCTCAGTTGTAAGCATGCTCGAAAATATTTGCTCTCATTTGGAGAAATGGGATTTATAGTCGGCAATGTTTGTGTAGTTTCTTTAATTTGTACTTGTTGCGTTGCAGTTCATGTGGTTGATGAAATGGAGCCATTTTAAGGAAAATGTTGCATGATTCCTCAAATATTGGTCATCATTTGCTTACTCTTTGAGTAATATACTCTTAATATTATTTTACAGATATTTGAACTTGATATAATATCTTATGGAAGAATCAGAATATGTCACGCGATAAATGAGATCGAAAGATGGTTATATATCGCCGCTTGGATGTATGAGTCTCAGCAAATGTAGAAGCAAAATAGTACCATAACCATTCTAGTTCTATCACAATCTGCTATAGGTTTGCACACTTGCATTGGTTAAACACTATATAGTTAAATGTTGATGCCATTTGGTACGTCTTGTATGTGGGAGAAGGGGAAGGGTGTTGTGGGGCAAAATCTTGGGTGTAAGAGTATATCCCCGTCTGTCCATCTCTTTTTGTGCTGTCATGTGATGAGAGCAATAAAGAGATGGGATATATCCCGGTTACATAGTCGAATCTCGTGTTGTAGTCTAGTAGCATCCTTATTTTGCTTTTAATACATGACTTGATTTCACTATAGCTGAGAGATTAACTTACTCAGCGATTACTTAAATTGAATTATCCTTACAAGTGTATGAATCTGATTTGACATCTGATTTGCTTGGAAGTTTAAATTTGATTTGCGTTCGATTTTCGTCAGATCGGATTCAAACTTCCAAGCAAAACCAGTTTCAATTTTCATAAACTTATCAAATTGGGTTAAATCTTCAATCCCATCAATCTTAATCTTAAGTTTATTGAGCATATCAGGTGGGAGGTGTGGAATGACCATCATATGATAGCACATATTGACCTTTCTTCATAGCAGTAAATGAATCAATACCTTCTTCCACACTCTTAGTTGTAGTTTCAGGTGGGAGAAAGATAGAGGTTTGGGGTATAACACTCAACATATGGACCGAAAATTCTAGTATGGAACGACTCATAACAGGAACTAAGATCTATGGCCATTAAATTTTTAACAGTATAATTCAATGGCTAAGGGTCCAACTGCCACATATCTCGATCTATGCTTTAAGCCGTTCCATTATAGATAACCCCCACATTGACTACTAAGGAGAAATTCCTAGGAACATGAACTTACTAGCATATATGTGCATGTATGTAAGTAGGGATGCTTTTGACATTGGGTTGTGCTGTGCTGTTGCTACAGCAGTCTTCCTTTCTATGACGTTACTGCTGACCGAATAATCCCATTTAGGTAAAATATTTGCAGCAAATTCTTACTCAAATTTGCTATTAGTACGGCACAGCAGTGCCTATTACTTCCTAGAGAAGAGCAGCCAGATAAAGATACACTGCACTATCAAGCTTTGCTTATCGGACTTGCTTTCACAGCACAAACCTCAAGAAATTAATATACTAAGCAAATTCTATGCTGGAAAGGCACTAGCGTTCAACCCCCTGTTTGCGTAATTAATTTTTGATAGTTGATGCATGTAGATTATGTTATAGAATTCACGTATAATCAGTGATTATATGTGTATTGTTTAAGTCTAATAATTCCCGTTGTTATTGATTTTTTTACAACTTTTTTCCGCCTTTATACACTCCTGTTTCCTTATTTTAATTTAGATTTATTTCTAACCTTCAAATCAAAGAAATGAAAGAAGAATCATGAAATACAAGTGTGCCAGAGAGTGTGCAAGGAGAGACGAGAAGATGTGTATGTCAAAAACAAAGAAAGCAAAGATTATGTTGATAACGTGTCAATGTGATCATCTGGGGTTCTGAAAGTGGCTTCAAGACAATCGAGGCCTTCCAAAGACTTAAATGCCACGCTGATGCAGGTCCACATGGAGGGTCCGGATTGGATGGAGGTACAGAAAGCCTGGGTGTTCCCCACCAACCAACCTGCAAAAAAAAAAGTTGACCCAAATAAATGTATTAACAACTCATTAAATTCCTGTGCTGGTCCTTTCTCCTTCTCACATCTTTACATGAACCCTTCTGCCACTCCCTCGGGAAATCTGGATTCACATATACCCTTTTGAAGCAATGCAAATAATATCAGATTAATGAAAAATAGGTGTGGAAGCTAGCTCGGCAGCTAAGGGAGCTGAGATTTCTTGAAATTTCCAGACCCCAAAGGAGGAGCTGTTATTTTGGGCCTAGGGACCCGCTCATTTAGTACTGCTCTGTTGGGTTGGTTTCAGAGAGATAAACAGAGATATTTCTAGAGAGAGAGAGAGAGAGAGAGCATATCAGTATCTTCCTTTGGTCATATAAGGATTTTGAAGTGAGTTTTCAATGAAGGTGGAAACTTTTTAGAGCTTTTCACAGTTTGACAAGAAACCCCAGAATCAGTTGCTTGTGAAGCAAAATTTTCTTTCTACCAATGCAAGATAGAGAGAAAACCAAGAAAATTTCGGAGCTTTTCGGGATTTGGATTTTTGTACTCTACGCTTTTTCTTCACCTATATATTCATTTATACACATATATATATATATAGTACACATCTCCCATCAATTTGTGCATGTACATCTTGTGCTGTGAGTTGTGAGTGATTTCAAATCTCTCTCTCTCTCTCTCTCTCTCTCCCCTCTAATCATACTCACCATAATCACAGTAATCATTTGTGGGTTGAAGCAATGAGGAAAGTTTATTGGTTTGTGATAGCTCTACATATATTGAGTTGGGTTTCTGCAACAAGCAGGCCTTTTCCTCCAAATGCAGGTCCTGGTGTTCATCAACCAGGTAACTCACTTCCGTCCTTTCAAATTCAAGATGTCCTTTTCAATCATTACCATACAAAAATGTGTGTTTTTTCTCGCAACTTGTTCAAGTGGAAAGTTTGAATTTGGATATGTATCTGTTTTCTTCTGTGATATTGATCTTTTTTTTCCCCTTGTTCCCCTTAGTTTTTATAGAGTTTTTCTTTTAGATTTTCATCGCATATCAACCCCTTTTCTTCTTCCTCTTTCATGTCAGGATGTTTTTATCTTACATGTTATATTGTAAACTATTCTAATTACGGAGAGGGGAATTCGAATCCGGGTGCAGAGAGGGCACACTGTGGCTTGATAGTATTTGGTTTAGCTCAGTAGTTTCTCTGCTAAATTCTGTTAATGCTTGACCAGGCACAGGCAAAAGCCCAGAGTCTTTGCTAGCTACCCTACAAGAGGTCTCTCTCTCTCTCTCTCTCTCTCTCTCTCCTCAGTTCAATTTTATTGAAATTTCTTGTGTTTAAAGGGTTCAAAGAGCATCAATGGAGGAGTGGGAAAGATGAATGCAATGGCAAACTACAGAGAATTCAGCAAAATAGGGTCAAGCCCTCCAAGCTGTGACCATAAGTGTTATGGGTGCACTCCCTGTGAAGCCATTCAAGTTCCCACCACCAAAAAGCAAACCTCCCATTTGAGGGTGCAGTATGCAAACTACGAGCCCGAGGGTTGGAAATGCAAGTGTGGCCCAACTTATTACACCCCTTGAAGGCTTGGACACAAATCCCGATCCCATCTACTCAACTCAATTCATCCTATTCATCCATTGTACAAATATCAATTTTAATGTGCATTGATCTTTTGCTTCTTTCTGATTCTAATAGTGCAATGCGAGACGCAACGAGTTTTTACCATAACTCGTTAAGAGTATTCACCTCTTACACTCGAGGTGTTGAGTTTGATTCTCTATCTCTCATTATCACTAAACACTGAAATGCACCGGGAGCTTGATTCATCCCTTACACTTGAGGTCATGAACGCAAGTTACAAACTCAAAGCGAGTGGTTTGGTGTGATAAGACAAGTTTACCCTTAAAAGTTTAGTCACCTATCATGATTTTCAGTTGATGAAAAAGTTGGAGAAAATTGAGGTTAGGGGTAGCATTGATGTGCATAATTAGACAACTAATGATATGATTTTCATTTGATGAAACAGTTAGACAAATTTGAGTTAAGGTTAGCATTGATGTGCATAATTAGACTACTAGTGATAGCAAGCCAAAAAATAATAATAACCATTTGAGATGCGTAAATTTAAGGGTGCAACTTGAGTTCCTATTCAACCCTAACCCAACGTTCACAATATGAGTTTGAGTTTGGGTTATGTTATACCTCAAACTCCAAATCAATAATATGCTCAAAAGAACTATGGTACTTAAGCAAGGCCCCTTAGGCACTTTTGAATTAGGGTTTAGGTTGTTGCAGGTTCACTCGGATTCAACTGGGTACAAGTACTCAATCCAATAAACAGGGGTGAGTATGGTTGATTCGGTGCGGTTTAGGGTAAAACTGAAATCAAACCTGAAATTTTTTCAATTCGGTTCGATACGGTTTTGAAGCTGAAACTGAAATGGAACTAAACCATTTAGTTTTGGTTCGATTTGATTTTAAACGGTTTTGGTTTTGGTTTATATCGTTTGCAAACAAAATGACTAGCTTCATGAATGGCAGCTACGGTCTTTAGCCATAGCCCCCATTAGTTCCCTTTCTCATCATGAATCCCTGCTTCCACACCTCGCATTTTTTGCAGTCTCGTCAAGAGAACTACTGGTATTTAGTTTGTAAAAACCACCAGGTTGCAGTCTCTTCGGAGGGCAGCTAGCAAGCATTTATATGCGTTTTAAATCAGTTCGATGCAAGATTGCGGCCAATATTCAATTTTTAATCAAAATAGGCACAGCAGATTGACGGCTTGAAGAATGCTAACTAATGTAAGGTGTGTGGTCTTTTTAATGAGGAATCTAAGCTATTTTTTGCGGTGCGATTCGATTTTGGTACAGTTTCAGATGTTCATTACTGAAACCAAATCATTCTTCTGTTTCAAACCAAAACTGTTTTAAAACCACAAAAATTGAATTGTTTAGTGCGGTCCGATTTATTTCCTGTTTTACTTTAGGATTTTGGTTCCAAGTGTCCCACCCTACCAGTAAATGATCAAGTTAAGGTGAGGTTGAGTTTTGGAGATTTGGATTCCATCTGGATCCAAATTGTGGGAATCCTAGAAATCCTCACATCATAACTGTTCATCGTACATTGTGTGGTCAACTATCATTTTGAATTTTTTATTTAAAATTAAACATAAATAGTATCTAACGAAAAACTGACCGTATGTTGTACGATGAACGGTTAAAATGTGAGGATCTCTAAGATCCCCATAAAAATAGATCAGGAGAGGATCCTCATCCCAATTTTGGAGGGTATTACCTAATCATAACTCGCTCAATTGGATTAAAAGTCAAGTTGAGCATGAACGGATTTGGGTATACGCAACCCGAATGACATGTCATTTGACGTAGTATCCACACTCCAAACCTTAACGTGAAATGACGAAATTGCCCGAATGAAAAGAAGTACAGAAATGGATCCTCTCCGGATCTCTTCCTTCTAATTCATCAAGTTCGGGAATCCGGACCGTTGAAATTTGATCCAACGGTTATAAATATGGATCCACTTTAAAAGTAATAATAATTTTAACCGTTGAATCAAATTTTAATAGTTCGAATTTCTGAACTTGGTGGACTATGAAGAAAATATTTGGAAAGGATCATTTCCCAGAAGTACATAGTTAATTTATAAAATAAAAAATTACAGAACGTTGCCAAAAATAATTCGTATACACAGAACTCTGCAACTGTAAAGCTAAACGCTCTCGGCTTTTCCCACTCCATCAACAATGGCAAGCCTCTTCAGCTACCGTGTAAGTCTCTCTCTCCATCTCTCTCTCTCTCTCTCTCTCTCTCTCTCTCCGATGTCTTGATTTTCCAGGATTCCCGTTCACGATGAGGATCGTTTCTGGGGGTGTGTGCAATTGTTACACAAGATCCGTAAAATTCTGAAAAAAGGTCTGGAATTCTATGCAATTAAATATAACTGTCTCACCACTTAGCAATTTTTTGGTACAAGTAATTGGGAATCGTTTTGTGGTGATCTGGAGATTCCACCGTATTCAAGATCACTTTTTTTCCCATTTTCTTAGGAACCAAACAGTTTGCGAGCATATACGCATTCTATTTGATTTTAAATGTCGCATCAAGTTCCCATTTTCTTTTCTTTCTGTGCGTTTCTGGGCTTTCCCCAATTTTAGATCTTTATGAACTCAGCAAAAGTTTCAGTAATTATAGAATGTGAAAATTATGGGTGATTTGTTGCTTTTCCTGATTTAGAATCAACAGGGAATGTGTTTGGAAATGCTGTTATATTGGGTTTGTGAATATTGTGGTTAATTTCTTATTTGAGAAGATTAATGTGGTTAATTAAGATCCGAGGCGGCGAGGATACAATGGTGTTGTTATAGATTAGGTAAGGATTGTAGAATGAGAAGAATCACCGGTGCATTAGCACTTCGTTTTGACCCGATAGATTTCTGACAGGACATGTATGCTGCATTTTTATGCGTGATTCGTGAAGTATGGATCCCCACATACAGTTGTTATTAGCTTGAGGTTTGCCTCCTCTAGCCGACTAGTTATTTAGGTTGATGAATTAAAGCTTGATGTGAGGTGAAGAGAACTTATGACGGATACTACATCGTTCCATAAGGCTGAACCCAAAAGAGTTTGAGTATTCATCATGTAGGAAGTAAATGGACGTGCTGTTCAGTTAATAAACTTTCTAATTTCATGTAGGACTCGTGCCCTTCTGTGAAGAATATTCTTCTTCTGGACTCTGAAGGTAAGCGTGTGGCCGTCAAGTACTTCTCAGATGATTGGCCAACAAATGGTGCAAAGTTGGCTTTTGAAAAATCTGTGTTCACTAAGACTCTGAAGACAAATGCTCGGATAGAAGGTATGCAGCTAAACATGATTGAAGTAAACATGGAAAGAGTCCAAGTAAAAAAAACCTTCATCAATGTGCTGTAAAAGTCAATGTTATATCACCGCAGTTGCAGCGTTCATGTTTTGCTATTTTTTTTTTAAACTGCAGCGGAGATAATGATGTTTGAGAGCAACGTTGTTATATATAAGTTCGTGCAGGACCTTCACTTTTTTGTGACTGGAGGTGACGATGAAAATGAACTGATTTTAGCCACAGTTCTCCAGGGATTTTTTGATGCAGTTGCCCTTCTCTTGAGGTAGTCTTGGTCATTAAAATTTTCTATTAGATATTTTTCCTTTCTGATGATTACTTGTCCATACCTTTGCTGTATAGTCTTACAATGTTTTTCTTGTAGGAACAACGTTGACAAACGCGAGGCACTAGAGAATCTGGATCTTATACTTTTATGTTTCGATGAGATTGTTGATGGAGGGTATGCTATGCTTCTTAAATTCTCACACTCTACATCTATGCTCCTATATATCTGCAAAGTTGTGTTAGTCTTTTAGTCATGAGTACGGCTAAGTGTCAGTAGATCATCTGTATTCGTGTGTGTGGGTGTATGCACCTATATATCTACAAACTTTGCTACAGTCTTTTAATTGTGGTACACTTCATTCTAAATAATAACAATCACTAGTCCATGTCCATAAACTGTACCTGATATTCTTCCCTCTTTGTGGAGCATTTTGTCCAGAAACACCCCAATACGTTCAAAATGGGTGCTGCTTGGTTCATCCTCAATCGTATTTCAGTCAATTAAGTGTTTGTATATTTATGCCGTTAATTCATATGGCAGGATGATTCTCGAAACAGATCCAAGCATTATTGCAGGAAAGGTGGCAACTCATACCATGGATGCAGATGCACCCTTGTCTGAGCAGGTACTACAAGCTCCTCATTTGACGCCTTCAGTTGAAAACCAAATTAATTAATTGTCACTCATGCCATTGCTTAAAGAAGAAGATATGTTCACACCTTGCTATCCAAGATCATCAAATTTTGATCTTTACAATCTTTCAGATATCAAAGCAGCACTAATCCTACTAGCACAAAATTTTGCAAACTCGTATCTTAATCTAATCCCGTCACCTTTTACTAAAATGCAGACCATAACACAAGCATGGGCAACAGCACGGGAGCATCTAACCAGAACCCTTCTCAAATGATGTGTTTTTGCGCGCAGAGAGAATCAATTGGCTTCACTTTTAGTTTTATTCTTTTTCTGCTGAGGAAATTTGTTTCATATTTTGACAAGGTCTTGTTACCTTCATAATGTAGAGTAGTTGGATATTGGTCAATGGGTTCTTTATACCATTGTTCATTTTTTTTGGGTTTCAATCTTGCATTGGATTAAATAAACATTAGTGTTATTCACACTCATCTTTTTAGTTCCCGCACTCTTGTTAGTTTTTATCCATTGGTCTTCTTCAATTCAAATCGATCCGACGGTCGGGAATTGAGAGATGTGTGTGAAAAGTAAAAGTAGGTGTATGCATATCAACATCCTAAATAAATTGAACAGAAATGACGGATATGATTAAACAAGAGTGTGTATGAGGAGAAAAATTGTACGTAGTTTTTATTTTTTATTTTTAACAAATGATAGTATCTACATTAAGGAGTGGGGAAGTTAGCTAAGTTTCATAATGGACTAGCAATGATGTGGTTCAAATTGCCTTTGATGAGAATTGAATCTAAGATCTTTCAATTATAAGTGAAGAGAAATATCACTAGATCGTAATATTAAATGACAAATTACATCGAGGTTGAGTTAAGGGACATCAACAAGCAGGGTAGTGTCATTTCCCCATCCTACGCTCGCTTCGATCTTAAGTTTGGGCCTCTACATATATGTGTTCGACCATGAACTCGACCCATGATATATGGGTTGTTTCTCATGCACAACGAGTTATAATAGTTGGCAAACTCGTGTCAAATGATTTGAATACTAATTTGATTGGTTGTCTAGTCTTGTCGTGCTAAAGTAGGCACTCATACAAATTAAATTGATTTCTTCTTAACCGTATGAATGCATATAATAATAATGTTTGAGTTGCTTTTGTTTACGGATTTAGATCATTTCGGAGGCAACTAGTCGGATCATCCTGATCAGTGTTCGTGGATCGTTGGATTTTTATCCAACGGCTACAAACAGGAGGTCCTTTAAAAATTATAATAATTGTAGTTGTTGGATAAAAATCCAATGGTCCAAAAACACTGGTTAGGAGGATCCCAACCAATTGCCTTAGAGAGGATCCAAATCCTTTCTTTGCAACATAATAATTATAGGGATGTACTATCCACACACTCATTTTTACTTCATACACACCGTCTTAATTTGCGGCTGTCGAATCAACTGAATTAAAAAAGGTCAAAGGGCAAAAATTAACAAAGGGTGTGTGAATTCATACACACCGTCTTAATTTGCGGCTGTCGAATGAACTGAATTAAAAAAGGTCAAAGGGCAAAAATTAACAAAGGATGTGTGAAAAGTAAAAAAAAGTTTGTGTATAGCACATCCCTAATTCTAACTATCATTGTTTTATGAGATTTTAACTTGTCACTTCTTTTAATAAAGTGAAGACTGGATGACATTTAAACTTTGTAATACTGTACATGGCACGAAGCGACACATAAAGCTTAGTATTTGGGTTGAGTCTTAATTGAGTTCGGTTGCAATTAATGGGTTAACCTGCTAACTAACGAGTTGGTTTAGTGTCACCAAGGAGTAAATGTTATGTTTAAATTGTTTAAATAATCTTACGTATCTATTAATAGTTGGGTGCTGTCCTTTGAAAATCTAAGATGCTCTTGAAAGCTGCTCTCCAACTACTTGATGAATTGCCTCTATGAGCACCGGGCAAAGTAGCTACTAACCTCATGTCTTTGTATGCGTTGCTTTGGGCATTTGTCGATAGGCTCATCCAGCATATATTGGCGTTTGTTGGAATGCTCACTCAAAAGCTATTAACATCAATCGACATGCTCGCTCGAAAGTTATTAGCAATATGTCGACAACCATGCAATATGACTTGGTACATGACCTCAAACCTATCAAAACTCATGAATGCCAATCTGCATGCTATTTTATCTAAAAAATTTGCACACTGCATACTATTCTTATTGACATCCAAATAATATTTTCATAGATCCGCCCTGAGGTGAAATAACCATTAGGGGCCGTTTGTTTGACAGGACTAGGGAGGACTGGACTGGACTAGACTATAGTCCCTTGTTTGGTTTGTAGCAGGATTAGTTTTAATGACCTTAGGTCGGACTCGCTCGGATTATTCACCTCCTTACGCGTTCTTAACGAGGAACCCCAGTTTCGTGAGGACTCGTAAGCCCTGAGAGAAAGCCGCGAGAGAGTCACTCATCCAAGAACCTACGTCGCTCGTCCTCATCGCTGCGTCTTCCCTCATCGTGGTCCTTGCCCTGCTCCCTCATCGTCATCTTCCTCATTCTGATCTCTGCGCCTTCCTCATTCTGATCTCTGCGCCTTCCCTCATCTGCTCCGACTTGTCTGGTAAACTTCGCATCTTCGCTTTATTTCGTCAATTTGTTTTGCAGATCGTGGTATTACCGAGCTTCATTTGATTTTGTTGTTTTGGGTTTGAGAAATTTTCAATGATAGACCTCTGCACTTGAACAAATTAGGGTTTTGATTTTTAGGTCAAATTAAGATTAGAATTTGGGGTTTTCATATTTCAACTTTTCTTTCAAATCCTCAGGTAGTAAAAACCGCCATCACAAAATTTGCTCAGTGATGAAATCTAAGCCCTGAAATTTTGTTTCTTTTCGCGTTTTCTGAATTGGGTTTTTTGATTTTTCGGGTTTTGATGCTTTGCTTGTTTGGATTTTGTGAAGCAATTTCGTGTCTGGGTTTCACAAGAGGAAGAAGAAGAGGAGAAGGGAAGCTGAGCAGAAGCAAGGAGAGGCATTGCGGCGGAAACGTCTCAAGCTGTGCAAAAAGGTTGGATTTTGTGGCTGTGTTTTGGCCGTTTGATTGCCTATTTTGCATAATGTATAGCTTGTTTACCACTCATTGGATTTTGATAGTTGGTTGATTTGGTTTTTAATCTCATTGTTGCGAAAAGTTGGTGTCTTTGCAAGAGGAATTACATTGAATTATGTTACTACTCTTTGGATTCTGTGAGTGATTTTTATATATACCCCGATTTTGTATATATAAATTGGTACAAGTTATTAGGTTCTTCAAATATAGGCTGCCTTTCAATGTTTAGAACTAACCCAACTTAAATAATGAATAATTTCTCTTTAGTTCTTGAGTGCCCTGCCTTTCTTTCATCTGGATCGTAGAACAGAATATTAGGATATGGCCTTCTCAGAATCTAGAATATGTTTCTAGCACAGTGGATGTTTTCAGGATTTTGTTTTACCTCCACCATGTGCCATCAACAAGTTTATTAGTATAAACGTGTAGGATATGTAATCTATGTTCTGTTATCTGCCACTTTAAATCTTACTTCATTTTGTTTGTATTCGGTTTTAATTATTATGCGTTCAATTGTTCCAGGGGAATTCTATATCGACTACAAAGTACAACTTCATTACATTTTTGCCGAAAGGACTCTTTGAACAGGTAATTCACGGGCCTTCAATGAATTTGATTTTAGTTTTCAATCAATCTGCTTGGTGATGCAGTTCGAAGCTTATCTGATTTTTTGTGATGAAGTGTAGTTATATCATTTTGCTATGCGTTATGCATAAACACATTGACTAGAGTGTATGTATGCAGTGTGTATGTATGCAGTGTGTGTGTGTAGTGTAGTTATATCATTTTATTTTGTCATGGTCCTGAGAAGTTGTTACACTGCCAGTGTGTATGTATGCAGTGTGTGTGTGTGTAGTGTATGTAGTGTGTGTATGTATGTACTGTGTTTGCAGTGTGTATGTATGCAGTGTGTGTGTGTAGTGTATGTAGTGTGTGTGTAGTGTATGCAGTGTATGTAGTGTGTGTATGTATGTACTGTGTTTGCAATGTGTATGTATGCAGTGTGTGTGTGTAGTGTATGTAGTGTGTGTGTAGTGTATGTAGTGTGTGCAGTGTGTATGTATGCAGTGTGTGTGTGTAGTGTGTTTGCAGTGTGTGTGTGCAGGGTGTATGCAGTGTGTGTGTACTTGCAGGGTGTGTGGAGAGTGTATGTATGCAGTGTGTGTGTGTAGTGTGTTTGCAGTGTGTGTGTGTAGTGTATGCAGTGTGTGCCTATTGATTCTACAGATCCTAGGTGGCGATGTTTTAAGGTATGATGAGAATTTTTTTTCATTTTCCCTAAGCTTTAACTCTTCATTCCCTTTGTATAAATTAACAAAAACTTTTTTATTTTTTATTTTTAAGAATTGCTTGGGAGCATTGGATGGAACACACATTGATGTGCATGTACCAGAAATTGACAAACCAAGATACCGAACAAGAAAGGGTCGAGTCGCAACTAATGTGTTAGGTGTGTGTTCAGGAGATATGCAGTTCATATATGTGTTTCCGGGGTGGGAGGGTTCCGCATCTGACTCTAGAGTGCTACATGATGCAATTAGTAGGCCTAATGGTTTTAAGGTACCAGCGGGTAAGACTATTACTTAGTCTCAACTTTGTAAGTTAGGTTTAGTTCTGTTTGTCAACTACAAAACACTAATAAGGTCTATTTTTTTTTTCATTAGGTTGTTATTACCTTGTAGATGGTGGTTATACAAATGGTGAAGGATTCCTTGCACCCTATAGAGGAATACCTTATCATTTATCTGAATGGGAGGGACGAACACCTTCTAATAAGGAAGAATATTTTAACATGAAGCATTCTAAGGCAAGGAATGTAATTGAACGCTGTTTTGGCCTGCTAAAAGGAAGGTGGTCGATACTAAGGAGTCCATCTTTCTATCCGATAAGGACACAAGGTCGAATAATTACCGCTTGTTGCCTACTACACAATCTTATTAGGCAAGAGATGTCTGTAGATCCAATGGAGAATTTGCCAATAATAAAAGATGGACAAAATACAGAAGAAGGTGAATATGTTGGTAGTGTTCAAACATCGGACCAGTGGACTGCAATGAGGAATGATATGGCTCAGGAAATGTATAATGAGTGGAGAGCAATTAGGAACCAGCAACCGAACTAGCTATATGTGTTAATGATAACATTTTATTTTAGTATTCCTTTTTTTATCATGCATTTGTTAGATATTAGCACAATGATTGGATGGTATGCAAATTAATTGGATGTTATGTAAGTTGATTGGATATTATGCAAGTTGATTGGATATTATGCAAATTGATTATTTGTATGATATTTTCCTTCATTAAAATATTTTTTGTTTAGGTATGGATAACGAAAATTTTTTGAATGCTACTCAAGAGCCAAAAGGAAGAAGGCGTAAATGGGAAGCATTTGAGGAAGAAGTATTACTAGGAGTTCTTGAGGATTTTGTTGCTCGGAAGCAACGGTGTGACACCGGTGCTTTCAAACAAGGTACTTTGGTTGAAATAGCAAAAGCTGTCAATGTTTTATGTCCTCATTCAAATATAAAGGCAAATCCACATATTGAGTCCAAGTTGAAGAAATGGAAAAAAACATATAGTATGGTCGTTGACATGATAAACACAAGTGGATTTGCATGGAATGATGTCAAAAAGTGCGTTGAAGTTGACAGTGATGACGCATGGCAAACTTATGTGCAGGTTCATATCCTATTTTATTTATGCATTAGTTATATTCTTGCTGCTATATTTGTTACGCATGCTAAATTTTAGTTTTTCTATGTTGATATAATCTTAGAGAAATAAAGAAGCCGATGGATGGAGAAGCAAACCTTTTCCACTGTTTGATAGATTTGCATATATATTTGGAAAAGATCGGGCTACGGGTAATGTAGCCGAAACCCCTGCTCAAATGGTGGAGGAACAAAGTCATGATCATGTTGGTGAAAGTGATATTGGAGGTGATAATTTTGTTTCTTCAATGAACCAACAAAGCCAACAAAGCACCCCATCTGAAAATAGCCAAAGAAAGAGGAAAAGAGCTGTGGGAAGTTCAAGTGATGGAACCGAAGCAATTATCAGTGGACTGAAAGATTTTTATGTTGAAAGTGGGAAGAGGATGCAAATGGTAACTGAAGCTTTAGTTCAAGGTACTGCAGATCATACTGACATAGCTAATGAACTTGAAGCAATGGGTCTCTCTCCTATGGATCAAATTGATGCATTGTCTCTTATTTTGGATAAACCAAAAAATGTGGGAGTGTTCAGGGCAATCAAACCGGAACTCAAGAAAGTGTTCGTCCAAAGGCTTTTAAGAGACAACGCAAGCGGATGAGGATTTTGGCTAATGTTAACATGGATGTATTTTATTAACGTTAACATGGATGTATTTTATTAATCATACAGTCTTATGTTATGACTTATAACTTAGCTTTGCACTAGTATTTTGGCTTATGTTAACTAGCCATTTTGTAAATTATGGAGATCTATTTTGGCTAATGTTAACTAGGATTTTCTAAATTATGGAGATCTTATGTACTTGTATTTGTTGAAGTTGCATGTATTTGCCACTATTATTTTTCTTCTGTTGGGTGATAGAGTTTAAATCAAGCTACATTTGCAAATTAAACCCAATTCTATTAGCAGGTAATAGAAACAAAACAATTGTCAATTTTTTTAAAGATTCATAATATACATGGCAAAAATATGCTCCAATTAACCCATATCATGAGATTTGTAGCATTACTCTATTACACAATGACAAAAATTTGTAGTCCTAGTCTAAGCAAACACAAATCTGGTGAACAGTACTGTTTTTCTTATCCTGCTTCTTAGTCCGAGACTGCACCAAACGCTTCACTAAGTTAGTCCAGCTTAGTCCAGTCTAAGCCAGTCCAGCTTAGTCCCGGCAGCTAGTCCAGTCCGAGACAGTCCGGCGCAACAAACGCACCCTTAGTCTATTATTCTTGCCCAGAAGTAGAACGATCCAAATGTACTTCAACTCCACTAGAAGGTCAAATTTAAAGGGCGCAAAAAATTCCACATAATCAACGTCCGTGATGGCTCCATCAGCTTACACGTTTGCGTGTTGGTCAATGTGTGATTAAGTCATTTGCATCTGAATATAAATGTTACAGTTGGTAGGTATAATTCCAAGAATACAATCACTATGCGACTCTGCCTAACTACCAAAACAGAAAAGAAAAATAAACAAATTATTGCTTCTAGATGGTTGGCCCAGAAAGATTGGTATTTTTTTTCTTCCACCATTTTTTTCTTATTTTTCATTTGATAAGACGAACTCGTTTCAAGTACAAGATTTTTTTATAAAAGTTTCTAAAATTGACATAACTCTTCACTTTAGTTTCTGAGATTTGAAATCAATAGAATTAGTTCCTGAGTTTGTCTACTATCAATCATTTTGTTTATTTCTTGAAAAAAAATCTGTTAAATAATAATTAAGATGACAAAATACTTTCCATTTAATAAACGACATGCGAAATTTATTTTGATCCTTCCTTTAACATTTGTCATTTGATTATTGAGATCATATTCTTTGTTTTATTTTGATTCTATTGCCATAATAATGAAATGCAATTGATTGTACAAGTAGTATTTCGAGGAAGCCGCCCATCTAACATTCAAACCCTGAAAATTATGTAACGCGTACATGAAAAGTTGGCAATAAGAGACTCAAAACAATTCAAAAGTCTTGGTCTAAATATTAATTAAGACATGAGCGAAAAGGAATTTGCCAAGAAATTGTCCATCAAGTTCGGCTGGAAGAACCTATATGAACAAAAACCAGGGCGGTCCTACGGAGATGACAACGTATCATTTAAGTTCTTGACCTATTCAGACTTCTCAACGGTGAGAGTTTGAAGGACTCTGGAAATTAGTTTTCAAGAAATTAATTAAAAAAAATCAAACAATTATATATCTCTTATGTGATAAAAGATATAAAAATGGAATAACCGGTTATACAGTAGAATCTCAAGTATCTCTTTGTGAAGACTCCTCAAATAAATATCTTCCGCTTGCTGGTTTTTCTAGGATTTGGATCCTCTCTTGAGCCCAGGAGAGGATCCTCCTGACCAAAAAGTGTTGACCGTTAGATGAAAATTCAATGATTACAAACAAGAGGTCCCTTTAAAGTTATAATAATTATAGCCGTTAAATTTTCTTCTTGATCAAAAAGATCCTCTTCTTGGGTTCAGGATAGGATCCAAACCCGCTTTTATAAATCAGATATTTTTTTAGTACTTTAATTCAAACTAGTTGCATTTTATGTCGACTATATTGATTTGGATGGAAGAGGGTAACGAGGTGGAGCCGGCAACGAATTATGTTTGTATAATATGCTACAGCCTACAGCAACATCATCAGTAGTTTAATTAAGTAGTTAATCAACACTCTCCTATCACTGACTCATCAAAACCCATTTGTACATTGAAAGCACAAATTTTGGAGGGTTGACAAGTCATTGTCCCCCAAATATATATATTAAATTAGATTGAATAAACGATTAATTGAGGGTCCAAGAGGCTGTCCATGATGGCTATAAGTAAGAGTCAGGAGATGAGTGCGGTTACTTTGGTCGTCGGACCTCTTTCCTTTCCGGTGCATTACAAGGACGGCCTGCCATGCCCTCATTCTTGTTAGTTTTTTTTTTTTTTTTTTTTTTTTTTTTTGGTGTCTGTGGGGTGATGCTTTTGTCTTGGTAATGAAATTCCAATTTTTACTGGACAAATATTTTGTACTCAATGTACTTAATTTAAAAATTGATGTGGCCCACTGATTAAGGACGAATTTCAGGCTTGTATTGATGAATCATACGATGGTGGCCAGGAGGTTCTAAAATGCATCTTGAAACTTTCCGACCATCGAAAGAGTAAACTACTATGACGAAGCCACCAACTAATCATTTTTTTCAAAAAAAAAAATGTACTCAATTTAAAGTAATGCAAATCTCCTGAGTCTTTCATATCAAATTATAGATAATTGAGAAATCACAATTTGGATAGATGAAGTATTTTTGTTACATTTGAGTGTTACATTGTCCACATAAAGGAGTAAGTATAAAACTAAGAGCAAGTTCACCCCACTAAAGCAATAATTGCCCCGTCAATTGAACAAAGACAATTATCACCTTAGTAGATAGTAGTTGCCCAAGAGTATCTCTACCCCGTAAAATAAATTGCCCGGACAATTACTATTAGAAAATAACATATTAAATATAAATAAAAAATAATAATTTTTTAAACAAACGATATTATCTACTAAGGGGGAGGGGGTAGGCAAAGTCTCACAATGAGTTAGTAATAATATGGTTCATATTCGTTTTTGGCAAGAATCGAACCTAAGACTTTCCACTTACAAGTGAAGAAGAATACTACTAAACCGTAGTACTAAGTGGCAAAATAATAAAAATAGTACTTTTTCTAAGCCTCTTCCTCTCTCTCTCAACTGCACATCATTTTTTCCTCCCTCTTTGTTTACCCACACCACACCAACCAATTCATCTCCTTCTCCTCCTTTTTCTCACACACATAGCAACAAATCACTTTGCGACTCGACTCATTGCCACCAAATCTCTTTGCTACTAACAATGTCGATCACATTGCCACGAAATCTCTCTACCACTAACAATGTCGATCTCTCGACCTCTTAACCATCGAAGGCTGGGTTCGCAAAGCTTCAAGGCAGAGGCTCGCTGCTCTCCTCACGAAGCTTCAAAATGTGCTACAAATTTTTTTAACGTCATGACGTCACATAGCCTCAAACGTTGAGGCAGGCGAGAATTGCCCAAGCGGCTAGTCCATGGGTGTTGGGCCCACTAATCTCCTCACTAACTTTTGATGGGCTAGAGCTACTTTTGTTGCGTTTGGGGGATTGAATCACCCGATAGGTAGGACAATTGGATAGGGTGGAGTTGCTCTAAAGAGTCACCATCGCTCTTTACAAAAAAATGCAAGATTTACTAATGAATCTTCATAGCCCAATCTATAAAGAAATTGGTGTCGTTCCTGGCTCTTGGAGCAAGCTTGAGTCCATAAAGTGATTTTTTTTTTGTTCTAGTTTGTAAACAAAATTAGATTATTTGAATCAAACTACTTGAGGGTGAGCAAAAAAAATCTTCTTGAAAAATGTGAAGCAAAAAAGGCATTCTTGATATCGATTTTAACTTTAATATTGCATTTGTAATGAGTTGTCAAGGCATGAGGATTAAACATCAGGAAGTTCCGAAGAGTGAATGTTTTTGTTATCTTGGATCTATCTTGCAAAAAAACGAAGAATTAGATGGAAATCAATATCATAGAATACAAGCTAGATGGATGAGTGGAAGAGTGCATCGAGTTTGTTGTACGACCGTCGTATGCCAATAAAGCTCAAGGGTAAACTTATAGGATGCCAATAAGACCATCAATGCTTTACGGTATAGAATATCAGGCGGTCAAGCATCAATACGTGCAAACAATTAGTGTAATGTGTAGCGGTGATGAGAATGCTTCGTTGGATGTTTGGGCATATGAGAAATGACAAGATTAACAAAGAAGATATCCGAGGTAAAGTAGGAGTAACTACAATTGAAGATAGAATGAGAGAAAAATCGATTAAGGTGGTCTGGACATGTGAAACAAAGACCTATAAATGTTTTGGCTAGGAAGTGTGATTATGAGAAAGAGGCTCAGGGGAAAAGGAGTAGATAAAGATCCAGAAAGACTAGAAAATAGATTTTAAGAAAATACATGGAGTAGTTGGACCTAACAGAAAACTTGCACAAAATCGAGTATAGTAATATTTTAGAATTCATACAACTGACTTCACTTAATGAGATAAGATTTTATTCTTGTTGTTGTAATGAGTTATCGAGGCAAACACTAACCTCATTGTTGTGAGTTTAACAATACGACTAAAGGTCTTTTGCATAAACCCCCAAAAGAAGTAAACAACCAATGTTTTGAGCTTTTGTTAATGATATAATTGATTTGAAAGAGGACTTCATCATGGTTTGGCCCTAGACTCTTCATTACTTCAGAAGAAGCACTTAACATGGATTTATCTTCTCTCTTCTTATTCAAAGATCTTTCATTTTGTAATTTTCTTTCAAAAAGAGTTTGAGCCGAACATACCATATTTACTTAACAGATAAAAAAAAAAAATGAATGAATCAGAAAGCTTAAAAATATTAGAAGGAAAGAGAATCCATTTAACAAGTATCCCGTTGATCCGATTTCTTAGTTTTAGGTATTTAATTACAAATTTAAGGAAAAATTTGCACTCTTTTTATTCTTTGCGTGTAAGTAAACGCAGAGAAGAGTTAAAGAGTGAAATGATTCTCTTAACCATATTTTTTAAAAAGTTGTACTTTTTCTTATTTTTTATTCTAGTTTCTATTCTTTATGACTAAACATGCTCCAAAGTTTACGCGTGAGTCCTTTATTTTAATTTTGTTACGAGCCAAATCTTAAAGCAAAATTGATACGAATTCGAACTATATGGTGCCAAGTGTCCCATAAAATTGCTTCTCCTTTCATAGGGCTGGTATTAATTAATTAATTAATTAATTAATATCCACATGGGCAGAGGTGGACCGAGTGGGAGCCCACACCGTGGGTCCCAAGTATACAAGGGGATAATTTTCTATTCGAAACTTGAAACTTTGTTTCACAGCCATTGGAGGATATGGATCTTACTGGGAAAGTGTATGATACCCCAAAATAAAAGGTAATAAGTGAATAATTTATGCTAAAAGTGGTATTATGGTTATCAACCCACCAACTTGTAATTATAAATTATATCCTTGTATAAGAAAAACGCCAAAAAATGGCTAATAATCTATTGTACGAATTACAACATGTTATTTCTAATCATTCATTTGTGAGGTAACCAAACGAAACTAAAATGACATCCATTTGGAATTTCCTTAAAGGTAGTACTCAGTGCACAAGGCTCCCGCTTTATGCAGGGTCTGTGAGAGGTGAATGTCGGCTAACCTTACCCCCATTTATGGAGAGGCTGTTTCCAAGTCTCGAACCCGAGACCTACCGCTCATAGGCGAAAGCACTTGCCATCGCACCAAGTGCGACCTCTATCCATTTGGAATTTCCTTATGCTACTAATTTTTATAAAGAGGGCCCCCAATAATACTAAATGTATTCGAATCAAACGAATAATAGCGGGATTAAAGCGGGAGCATTAGCATTCCTTGACCCTAATAAGTTCGTAAATGTATCATTTTGAAAAGAAAAAAATTTGACCCTTATACTAGCATGCGGCAGATGAAATAAATAAGGATCTTTAATTAATATTTTTTAAATTGAGCACGCTAACTTCTCAAACACGCTGAAGACTTTGTCAAACACGCACCAGCAATGAGACAAATACATAGTTGCTTCTTTATGTGACATGTTTAAACCCAAATGACTCATTCTCAACTTTTGACATTAAAAAGTTAGCTCGTCTTGCTCAATTTTATCCAAAGATTTTTTTGATATAGAGCCACTGTTCTAAAAATCCCCGCCTAGCACCACCTAAGCCTCGCCTAGGGGCTAGGCGGCTGGCCACTACCTCTATTAATGCTTAGGCGTTTGAAAATTAAGAAAGGATGCCTAGACCTATTGAGGAGCCTGCTTAGCCTGCCCAGACTCGCCTATGCATCTGCTTAAGTTGCGACTCATTTAGACAGAAAACAAATAAATTTCATTTTGCATTTTATTTTTTCAATAAATTGTAAGAGACTTGTTGAATACTTAAATGAACACATATTATATGTTTGTTCCTCATATTTTCATTATGTTCCAATACTTCATAATATATATGTTATTCTATTTTTTAGTTTATGATGAAATTATATATATATATTAAGTATAAACAGACATTTATTTACACAAAATATAATAAATTTACTTAAATCCACCTAATTTGCTCGCTAGGCCCCAGCCTGCCGCCCGACTAGCGCCTAGCATCTTTTAGAACCTTGTATAGAGCCCACACTTTTTAAAGATGAACTTAAGAATTATATTTCTGGCATGCAATTGCATATGAAGTTTCTGTATGGATAGGAATTAGTAGTCTTGCACAAAAGTTGATGGAGACAAAGAGGGATAAGCAGTATCTCTTGGTGTACTTGCTAGTCAAATTAGCATTGATTTTACCTGTTGTGATTGCTTCCATTGAAAGAGCTTCTTCGGTGAATATTGTGAAGAACACATCGGAATAGGATGAGAGATTAATTATTAAATGATAGTTTAGTTGTATACATTAAGAGAGATATATTTGATTTTATTGATGGATGTGAGACCCAGATGCCTTTGTGGATGGAGATCAAAATGAAAAATCTACCTTGTATAGGAGGATTAATTAAGTAATTAGATTCTAAATCATATATTATTGCGCACATATAAACACACATATATATTATATATCAATTTTCAATTTGAGATAAATTTGTATATTGGTTTATGGCAAGTCAAACTATCACAGCTATCACTACAAGACTTATGGATGCAGAAGGCACCTATTCATAAACCAAATTTGACCTTGTCATCTTAATAAACCAGGTACGACTTGTCCCAATTATTTCTCAGTTTTCTTTTAAATTTTTTTGAAAATTAAGTGTAACAGTTGTATCTTTGCAACAAAAAGAACATAAAGATAAATAAAAATAAGAAACGAAAGAAAGAGAAAAAAAAAAAAAAATCATATTTGGGTGTAATAAAGTTTGTTAAGACAGTGTACCTCTCTTCGCATAAAAAATTGACGGTTGCCAAATTTGCTCATCATCTTTTATTTACAAAACATTTGTAATAACCGTAAGTTTTGATTTTCAAATGATTAGAAATAACGACTTATAAATGAGAATAGATTAAATTAATAATATTATTCAACCTCAAATACCAAAATTAAAACACTGTAAAAGATAACAGTATTTGTCTTTATTTGTAAAGAAAAACTCTCAAATTAAAGTTTAATGGATAGTGAATTTCGATACCTAGTTAGAACTGATCAATTTTGTGACGTCCGACAAATTCTAACCCTCTAGAAGTATTGATATGTATTTAAAAAAAGAAAAAAGAAAAAAAAAGCACAGTTACCGGGACAAAAGAACTGGAGTTGCAGACATGCCACGTAGGAAAAAGTGGGTCCCGCTGTGCTGGAGGGTGAAGCTTTTATAATTCGGTAAAACCTTATAATTGAAGTTCAAAAGACAAACCGGTTCTCATTTGGTGGCTGCTCAAACAAAGACCAGCGATATAAAATTGGACAGGTCATGACAATATCAATCAATAAATATTAAAAAAAAAAAATTATATATAGAATTGGACATGGTTCGGTTAGGAACAGTATAAAGTGAAATTGAAATTGTAAAAAAATTGATACAGTTCGGTATGTATGGAGGTGTGTACTGAACCGTTTGGTACTGGTTCAATTTCGATACAAGGGGAGGGTTTCAATTTTGGGTTTCACCAACATAACAACACACACACCCTCGATTCTCAAAAATTCAATTTGCTTCAAATCACCACATACAATGCACACCAGCAAAATCCAGCTTCGAATTCTAGAAATTTCAAGTAAAAAAAGAGATCTCATTACAATTGCATTCCAAAAAATTTTAACCTCAAAATATAAAGCTAGCGCAAGAACCTCAATATCGATCCATTAGGCTTACAATTTGTAATTTTGAGGCTGTGAGAAGCTTAGCAGTGGACGCCAGAGCGAGGAACTCAAGCCTCTGAACTTTCAAAGTTCAAACTTCGAACTGCAAACAATGGATTGAGGTGGGAGGAGGCGAGGAACAAGGGTGGATGAGGGAGGAGGAGACGCCTGGAAGATGGTGAAATACTATGTTTTTTTGTTTGTCATTAGTCGTTGAGCAATCTGATTTGGGTGTTGGCTTACTGTGGTTCAACAGAGAGATGGAGAGGAAAAGACTCCTTCAATTTCATTGAATACACAAATGAAACACCACCCTAGCCTCCTAAGCAACCAATAGATGTTTAACATGTGTAATTAAAAACATACGATTAAATAAAAAACAACGATTTAGCATGAAACAATTTAGAAAATGAAAATCGATATTGTCCCCTAGTTAATACAATTTGGTTTGATTCTTATTGAAAAAAAACAAACCCAACACGTAACAAATCCTTCGGTACAGCGCAGTTCAGACCCGGTTCGGACCAGGTTCCAGTTCTATATGTCCAGCCCTCCCCCATAAACCCCAGGAAATTGTATAAAATTGAAATTATATAAATACACATTTAATCTAATATCTTTTTTTTTCCGAAGAAATTTAATTTAATATCTATATATATATATATATAAATAGAAAAAGGAGGGCCCGGAAATTCCTGGCATTGGTTTGGACTTCACGACGGGCAGAGAGAGAGAGAAAGAGAAAGGAGAAGCTCAATTCTTTCTTTTCTTTCTGTTCCCTCCCCCCTCTCCCTCTCTCTCTAGACTTTGTCTTCCTCCTTGATCTGCAGCTCAAAGTTCGCTCTTTCCCTTTTCTGCATAATGGGTATTCTAAATTTGCCTTGAAGATGGGCCAGGTCCTCTGATGGCAGGTACCCATTGTGTTTTTGTGCGTGTTTTGTTTGAATTAATGTGCTTTTTGGGGAAAAGATTTGTTTTTCTCTTCTGGGTCGAGTTGTTTTTCTCGTTTTTTACGGATGCGTTGCCTTGTTTTGGAGGATTTTAAGGTTTTTGTACGAGGAATCTGTGCTTTTGTTAATGATTGTTCCAACGGTTGAGCTGGACGTTGTCCGATTCTCAACTTGGATTTTGATTTTTTTTGAATTACTTTTGTTGAATTTCTTGAATTATTTGGTCTTTGAGTTGAACGTATCATTGGATTTGTTGTGGTTTCTTATATCAATTATTTTATCAATTTTCATATAAATTTTCACGTTTAGCAAGGTATAGAAAATGATTATGATTTAATTTTTACTGTGAATTTCTCTGTGAAATCCTCAAATCTGAAAGGTTGGGAAAGTTAGAAATCTTAGTATGTAAGGCATTTGGTTGTAGCTTTGAATAGGAGCTCTTTCAAGAAGTGAGTTTAGTTTTTTTGGAAACATTAATGCGTGATGTTTGATTAATTGCATGGTGTCTGAAATATGTTAAGGATGTTATGTTCTGGATTTTGTGAATTTTAGTTGCTGAGAGCTAATTTTCATCGGGGGTTTGTGTTTATTAGGCATCTGTAAGGAGAAATTGGAGACAAGGGTGTCGTAGAGCAAAGACAGAGGTTCGAGTCCTTTTTGTAACGAATATGTGCCAAATATAGTTGGCTTTGGCGGGGATCGATAGAAATGGCAGGAGGTAAGATAAGGGCGAAGCTTCGCCAGAGCAACCTTTACACATTCTGCCGTAAGCCTAAAGCCGATGAGACAGAGGCGCCTCGCCCAATCCAAGGAGCTGGGTTCACAAGAACTGTATATTGCAACCAACCTCATTTCCATCAAAAGAAGCCTTATAAATACCGTTCAAATTATATATCAACCACCAAGTATAACGTTATCACGTTCTTGCCCAAAGCACTCTTTGAGCAGTTCAGACGGGTTGCCAATGTGTATTTCCTTTTAGCTGCAATTCTTTCCCTCACACCTGTCTCACCTTTCTCTCCAGTGAGTATGATTGCTCCTCTGGTATTTGTTGTTGGTCTTAGTATGGCAAAGGAAGCGATGGAAGATTGGAATAGGTTCTTGCAGGATATGAAGGTTAATCGACGTAAAGTTATCGTTCATAAAGGAGATGGTGTTTTTGATTTTAAGCCATGGCATAAGATTCGGGTTGGAGATATTGTGAAAGTGGAAAAGGATCAATTCTTTCCTGCAGATTTGCTTCTTTTGTCATCAAGTTATGAGGATGGGATTTGTTATGTTGAGACTATGAACTTAGATGGTGAAACAAATTTGAAGGTAAAGAGATGTTTGGAAGTAACCTCGCCAATGGAGGATGATGGCGCTTTCAAGGATTTGACGGCAACAATTCAATGTGAAGATCCAAACCCCAATCTTTACTCATTCGTAGGTAATCTTGAGTATGATCGGCAGGTGTATCCTCTTGAACCCAATCAGATACTCTTGAGAGATTCGAAGCTCAGGAATACAGCTTATGTGTATGGGGTGGTGATATTTACGGGTCATGATAGCAAAGTCATGCAGAATTCAACGAAGTCCCCTTCAAAAAGGAGCGGAATAGAAAGGAAAATGGATCACATTATCTATATTCTTTTCACCCTCCTTTTAGGGATTTCAATGATCAGCTCAATAGGCTTTGCTGTGAAGATAAAATTCAGCATGCCAGACTCGTGGTACTTACGACCTGATAATACGACGGATATGTATAGACCAAACAAGCCTGCCTTGTCCGGCCTTATCCATTTGGTCACCGCTCTCATCCTTTATGGATATCTAATACCTATCTCTCTCTATGTTTCAATTGAGGTTGTGAAGGTTTTGCAAGCAAGCTTTATTAACCAAGACTTACTCATGTATGATGAAGAGACTGGGAAGCCTGCTGAAGCACGGACATCAAATTTGAATGAGGAGTTAGGCCAGGTAGACACGATCCTCTCTGATAAAACTGGCACATTAACCTGCAACCAGATGGACTTTCTGAAGTGTTCCATTGCTGGTACTGCATATGGCGTTCGTTCCAGTGAAGTTGAACTTGCAGCAGCAAAACAGATGGCTAGTGACCTTGAAGACCGTGATGATGAGCTTAACAATTTTCCCATGCGAAAACATAATGCGCATGTATCATGGGAGAATGGAATAGGATCGGAAATTGAGCTAGAGACTGTTGTTACGTCCAATGAAGATAAGGATCGGAAACCTGCCATAAAGGGGTTTAGCTTTGAGGACAGCCGCCTCATGGGAGGAAATTGGTTGAATGAGTCCAGCCCTGATGTGATTTCATTATTTTTACGGATATTAGCAGTTTGCCACACTGCAATTCCAGAGGTAAATGAAGAGACTGGCAGTTATACATATGAAGCCGAGTCACCGGATGAAGCAGCTTTTCTTGTTGCAGCAAGAGAGTTAGGATTTGAGTTTTGTAAAAGAAGTCAATCAGGTGTGTTTGTCCTCGAAAGGTATCATCATTCAGGACGACCAGTGGAAAGGTGAGTGAATGATTTATATTACTACAGCATTGCATTTAAGTTTCTACTTTTGCCTTAACATCTTTGTTGTTTCTTGGGAAACTTACAGGGAGTACAAAATCTTAAATCTATTGGAATTCACTAGCAAAAGGAAGCGTATGTCTGTAATTGTGCGAGATGAAGATGGACAGCTTTTACTGATGTGCAAAGGTGCTGACAGGTTAGGCTCACAACTTTTCTTTAATTCTTTTGGGCAATTGATACATAATGTAGTGCGGCTGCTGTCTTCTGTCAGAATTCATATGCGCTTCAACTAGAGCATCATGCAGCGTCTTCAGTCAGCTTTCATTTGTTGTTTAGTTTTAAATGTTTAATTGGGGTTTCGTTCAGGCCAAATATAATCAACTATAATTAACTAAGTGAACTGTTTGATGCTTTAAGCAGTTGTTTGATTCTTATTTCATCTCATCTCTCCTTCTCCTCTCTCTCTCTCTCTCATCATACCTTTACTTGGCTTATGCAGCATAATTTTCGATCGACTTTCAAAGAATGGAAGAATGTACGAGGAAGCTACTACTAAGCATTTGAATGAATATGGAGAAGCTGGGTTGCGTACATTGGCACTTGCTTATAGAAAGCTTGAGGAGTCCGAGTACTCTGCTTGGAGTAATGAGTTTCAGAAAGCAAAAACATCAATTGGGGCTGATAGGGATGGAATGCTTGAGCGACTAGCGGATAAGATGGAAAGAGACTTGATCCTTGTTGGTGCTACAGCTGTAGAGGACAAATTGCAAAAAGGGGTACATAAATTGTTGGTTCTAGACATAATTTGATATTGGCTTACTGATCTGCTGCTACTTAGTTTCTTTTTTCATTTTCTTTTCTTTAGGTGCCCCAGTGCATAGACAATCTCGCACAAGCTGGTCTCAAGATCTGGGTTTTGACGGGGGACAAGATGGAAACTGCAATCAACATAGGGTTTGTCTCTCTAACCAATTAAGCCGAAAGCACTTTGTTTTCTTAATCTTAGGAGGAACTATTACTCATTGTAACTGTTGTGATGCTCCTCTAGATAAATGTAATGATATCTTTTCTGTTCTTTGGGGTTTTTTTCCTGTTCAGATTTGCATGTAGTTTGCTCCGACAGGGCATGAAGCAGATTTGTATATCAACCACAAATTTAGACACGTTGGGACAAGATAGCAAAGAGGTATATATTTCATTGAGAAAACGAACATGGATTTATTTTCAGGAGATTAATTTATATAATGTTAGACTTTGTGTCTTTTCACTAATGAGCAGGCGGTGAAAGATAACATTTTGAATCAAATCACCAATGCCTCACAAATGATCAAGTTGGAAAAAGATCCACATGCGGCATTTGCATTAATTATTGATGGAAAAACTTTAACCTATGCTTTGGAGGATGATATGAAGCATCTATTCTTGGGATTAGCTGTTGACTGTGCATCAGTCATATGCTGCCGTGTCTCTCCCAAGCAGAAGGCATTGGTAAGTTTTTATACCTTTTTTGCAATTATTCTATTTCCGGTTAAATTTGATTTTCCATTTGAATTGTCAAATGACTGAGATATCCTTATGAATGTGGGTATAGCCATGCTGTTTCCTTATACGCTCAATTTTTTCTTACACTAGGTAACAAGGTTAGTCAAACAAGGAACTGGAAAAACGACGTTAGCAATTGGCGATGGTGCAAATGATGTTGGAATGATTCAAGAAGCTGATATTGGTGTTGGAATCAGTGGGGTCGAAGGTATGCAGGTTGGTATCTTTTCCTACTGACTCTTTCTTATAATGTTTTTTGCTTGCAACAGTTTTGTCTCTTTCAAGTTTCGATATGCATAGTAGCATACACATTATCAATTTCAATTTTCGATACGATGATGTCTCTTAAATTTGACCTGTGTTTCACTTTGGTCTTTGAATTTCGAGATGACTCACTTTGCCTCCTAAATTTTTTGAGTGCTTTAAATTAGTCCTTGATGTGAGGTATGCCTGTTGATTATCCGTTAAAAATGGTTGCATGCACATTCAGGGGCATAATCATCACTCCAAAGTTCCAGACCTCAAATTTCTTAGGTGTCTTATTAATTCGGCACATGTTCTTTTTTGACCTTTAAGTCTCACAATACTTGGTAATTGCCTGCAGGCTGTGATGGCTAGTGACTTTGCTATTTCCCAGTTTCGGTATTTGGAGAGACTTTTGGTAGTCCACGGCCATTGGTGCTATAAGAGGATTGCTCAGATGGTAATATCTTTAAATGCATGTGGTGTTTTTTTTTTTAATTTTTTATTATTTTTTAAACCTTCTACCTATTAATGGGGATGTTTTTGTATTCAGGTCTGCTATTTCTTCTACAAAAATATTGCATTTGGTCTCACCCTCTTCTACTTCGAGGCATTCACGGGTTTCTCTGGGCAATCAATATATGATGACTGGTACATGCTATCATTCAATGTCATTCTAACCTCATTGCCTGTCATTTCACTTGGAGTTTTTGAACAAGATGTTTCGTCTGAGGTCTGCTTACAGGTTAGTCTTGCTAACACTGCCCTTATAAATACATAAACCATGTTTTGTGATAGCCCTGCAGTGTCATTTAAAACTTTGTGTTTTGCAGTTCCCAGCATTGTACCAACAAGGACCTAGAAATCTGTTCTTCGATTGGTACAGGATACTGGGGTGGATGGGCAATGGTGTCTACTGCTCTCTCATAATCTACTTCCTCAACATTATAATCTTCTACGACCAGGCCTTCCGTGCTAATGGCCAGACGGCTGATATGGCTGCTATGGGTACCACTATGTTCAGTTGCATCGTGTGGGCTGTGAACTGCCAGATTGCTCTCACAATGAGCCACTTTACATGGATTCAGCATCTCTTTGTGTGGGGAAGTATTGCAATGTGGTACCTATTTCTCTTAATTTACGGCATGCTGACTCCAACTTGGAGTAAAAATGCCTACCAAATTCTAGTCGAAGCTCTCGGTCCTGCCCCATTATTTTGGTCAGCCACCCTCTTAGTAACAATCGCTTGTAATCTCCCGTACATTGTCCACTTAGCCTTCCAAAGAAGTTTCAATCCAATGGACCATCATATCATCCAAGAAATTAAATATTACAAGAAGGATGTCGAGGATCAGCGCATGTGGAAGAGGGAGGCGTCGAAAGCAAGACAAGAAACCAAGATAGGGTTCACGGCGAGAGTGGATGCCAAGATCAGACACTTGAGAGGGAAGCTACATAAGAAGCATCATACTCCTGTAAGTACGCAAGGAGGGATGTCACCATCGTGACCGCGTTCCATGATTTTTACAGTTTTGAAATCTTTGATTTTTTAGGGTTTGTGGGCGATTTCAGTTTTATGTTGGTGGCCCCTTGTAATTCTTTGTCTTGGTGTTGCTTTGATCCACTTATGTGGGGTTGGTTAAAAGTCCCATTCTTTATAGAAAAAGCTCTTGGAGCCGTTATATTGTACAATATCTTGTAAGGTTTAAAGTGAGTGAAGATAGATGTCATTTGCCTAATGCAGTTCTTTGCCCTAGAACCCGCTTAACTCGAGTTGTTCCTCTTTATCTGCAAATCACAATCTGACATGCATGCAAAAATGACTTTTCAAGATCGCAAAAGGAAAACATTTTGAACGCATGACAAATTTTGATTGTCTGCAAAGAGGAACGACTCCTTTTTAAAACACAACGGATCAAGGGTTTACCCAAACCAAATAAGCTAAGGGTGAAAATCTCAACAAATTCTCATTCTTGTTTTCATTTGCATTCATAAACTGTTTCTGTGCGTTGATTTTTCTTTGATATAAATGACGTTTTACTATAGTGATGGAAAGCAAACATACTTATGCACTTTAGTGTGTGTTCGATCTCTACCAATCTCCTTCCTCTAATAACTAGTAATTTAACACCCTAACTTTATTGTTTGTCAAAAAAAGTTTCAACCAAAAAAAAAAAAAAAAACAGAAGAAAAGAGTGCAAGAAAAGAAACACAAAAAAACCGGAAACCACTTCCAAAACCGAAATATCTGTGGATGCAAATTTCTTCTTCCTTGATCTTGGACAAAATTGCACCTACAAAATAATTAGCACCTACAAAATAATTAACACCTTAGGTCAAGGCCAAGAGCTTCACGCGTCCACAATGAATAGGGGGGCTTTGGCCGAAGAACCTCGATGACAAGGTTAGAATTTAGAGAGAAAAAATGTTTAAGAATTCTAGAGAATTTTAGCAAAAGTTGGAAGTGCCTTTTTGGTGAGAATGGGAGTATAATTATAGGAATAGGAGGTGGCCGACCTAGCTAGGGTTTTTGGGTTTAATAGGTTTAAATAGGGTAATTAAAAAGGGAAAATGGTGGAAAAGGTGGAGAATAAGATGTATTATTTTTTTATGGGATTGGCCGGACCCTAGCATGATTTTGGGTTAGGGGATTAATTAGGCAATTAATCTTTTAATTGGTCAATTATTATGGTTTTAAAAAAGGGTTTTAGGAAATATGGAATATGTATATTTATTTAGCTAATTGATTAGCTAAATAATGAAATAGGAAATATATGAATAAATAGATTTTAAGTTGATACCTATTTTGGATATTTTTGACTTGGTTGATGGATAATTGCCTGCTGTTTGCGCATAGGAATCCTGGTATGCCTCAAGGGTATTTTTGTCATATTTTACCAAAAAACCCATGTGTCGCCTTGTGATTATTTTTGGTTCCACAAATGCCCCCACACCTGTTGGGCTGCTCGTAGGAAAGAGCAGCAGGTGTAGAGATAATCTTGCTTTAGGAAACATGAGACTGCTTCCTATTTTGATGTAGATTCTCTCTTTAATAGGAAATTAGGTCCTTCTGGGAAAGGGAAATAAATTTCTCTCAATGCCTATTTAAGTCCACCTTAAGTGGGTTATTAAATCAACTTTGGAGAGCGATTTATTCTAACCTACAAGAGAGAGAGAGCTTAGAGGATATTTGTTCCCCCTCCTGTAGAAATCTTCTACATCTTGTCCGTGCAAAGGACAGTATTTCGTTGATTTCTTCGTCTTCTCCGTGCAACACCGATGTAAGAAAAATTTAATTTTTTTGTCTTCTTCTTGTATAGTGCTATTGTGGGGCAATCGGCGGGGTGGTGCGGCACGTCGGCTGGCAGGAGCCAGAAGTTGGCTTGGCATGGGCCGATGAGGTGTCGTGGTAGGGGCCATTGCTTAGGCTGTTTGGCTTGGCTAAAGCAAAAGGCAACTTGTGCGGTTGGGGCCGCGGATTGTGGCGCTGGGGCGCAGTGCTAGGCGAGCCACATGGCTCATGTCCTTTAGGCTCTTAGAACTTACTAGGGCCAGGCTGGCGACTGAAAGAAATGAGAAGGTCGTGGGCCTCATATGTTGCTGGAATACTGGGCATGCAGGTCTCTTGCCTGCTAGAATGCTGGGTTGATCTCATCTGATGAGTACCGTGAATGGCGTTGGCTACTTAGTTCTCTTCGCTAGAAGTAAGGTGGGCTGTTCCTAAAAAGGAAGTAAAGAGGATCAAGGCGGATGCATTAGCTCATATGATTGTTGTCGTGGAGCTTACTATGAATAAAGGTGCAAAGAAGAGATCTTCCTCGCCTATTCAAGAGATATCGGTTGAGAAAAAATTGAAGACTTCCTCCGTTGCTCATGATGATCTGTCTGTTGTTGAGGGGCCTGTGATTGGCATAACTTCTTCCAATGGGAAGAAAAAATGAGGCTGCTAAATCTGAGCCTGTGGCGCCTTCCATGTCGAGAATGGCTAGTACGATTGCTAATAGGATTGCTCAGCGTAAAGGTCCTGTCATGCCCTCCGTGCCGAAGTCTGTACCAAGATGTTTGTTGGGAGCTAAGTCCGGTTCACCTTTGGAAAGGCTTGCTACTATGAATAGCGATAAGGTGGACTTTACTACTAAAGTGGCTTCAAGGCCCACTCCCTTTGCTGCTGAGACTGATTAGCCTGCTAGGAAGGAAGATATTGCTCGCGTGGGCAGCTGTGAGAAATCCACTAAGCTTGCTTCTAGGGAGGCTGCTGAGATTTGTGTGCTTTTAAAACTAGATCTGTTTGAAGTCATGGACGCTTGTGCCAAGTTTGTTTATAATGGTAGAAAGGTTGTTTGCCCAAGTTTCTTTGCGAAACATACAACCCAATATAGAAGGATTGCTCTGCTTGTTATGATGTATATATAGCAAGGCTGTCAAAGAGGTGGAGAAGATTATGGCAGTTGAAGCTTATTCCTCAGCCGAGGAGATCAAGATGTTGGATTCTGAGCATGTTGCTTTGAAGGGGTCTAATATTTCTACCCATACTTCTTTGCAGCTTGAGACCGCTCGCCATGAGATCGTTGACTTGAAGACTAGGTTTGACGCGATCCAAGTTAAGTATGAAAGTACAGAGAAGGAGATTGAATGTTACAATACCTCAGATTCAAGATCTTGAGTTTGCATTTTCTGAGCTTCGTTTTGCTGCTTATGCAAAGGATGAAAAATTGATTGCTGCTTATGCTAAGAAGGGAGTGGATGAGCTGCATCGTGTATGTGTTAGTCTGCTTGAGAAGAATGAACAGCTGAAGGGTGAGAAGGATGGGCTTGAGGTTTCAAGACCTTCTCTATTTCTCCGGGAGACTTGCTTGCTTTTACTTTTGAGGCTTCCATTGGTGAAGTAGTTGGAGAAGTTAGTGCCCAGGCTGGGGCAGCCGAGGGTGAAGCACCGAATAATGCTGCTGCTATGAGCGTTACCGCTATTGAAGGTGTGGCGATCAAGTAGTCGTGGGATGTCTAAGCTGCTGTAGTGTAGTATTCTAGGTAGCCTTTAGGATTTTCTTTGTTTTTCTGTAGCTCTTGTTTTGCTCGAACTCCTTCGGCCTTTGCTAGTTGTTTATAAACATGTTTTCCTTTGCTTTTCTTCATTTTTGCTTTTTTTGTTCATGCCCTAACCTTTAGACTTGATAGACCAGTGGCAGGCATGTTACTTTTTTATAAGCAGACAAGCTCGCGTAGCCTATGCAGTCGTAGGTGTTGGTGTAGAACTTTGCAAAGTTGTTAGCCATAGGGTTGGCATCCGGATGCCTTACTTACAGAAACAGACAAGTCCGTATAACCATTAGGCTGTTAACCTTGACTTTCTCCAATTCCGTAGGTTGCGTAGCAAGTATCACAACACTTTAGGACTTGGTGTAGGTTGTTCTGCGCTTGGCAGATATGAAGCTTATTGACTACGTAGCATGTCGGCAGTGGATAAAACTTCGTATATACGCTCTAGCTTGTTTAACCTTTCACAAGAATGTGCAGTTGTATAAGTCTAGCCAACTTTACTGCTCGAAGGGCAAGCCGTAGGCAGTTTTCCAAAATCCGTAGGCTACCTTAGTGCATTCGGTAGCAACTTTAGGGTTCTAGGGCAGCCGTCTATAGGGCGTACTGCGTAATGTGCCCCCTCTCTCTCTAGGGCCCGATTCCCCGCGTATTAGGCCTAGAGACCCAAAATCCTTCAGTTAGCTAAGCTTTGAAAAAGACCATTGTGGCTAATTCTAGGAATCTCGACGCAAGCCATTGTGCATCTAGGTATACTAGGGAAGCCAGGCTCATCCACGTCTGGATATTCAGAGTGTAAAGTTTATCCTCCTGTCTTGGAAAGTTGACTCATGTGGGTGTCGGGGAATTGGTTTACCCTCTCGCATTGGAGAGCAATTAGTTTACCCTTTCGTACTGGAGAGCATGGTTGGTTTCTAGGGGGGGGTGCAATTCCTGTGATGAGTCCTTAAGAAAGGCGTAGCCTTCTTTTGAAGTGCATGAGTGATCAGTTGTTGTAAGCATACAGCCGAGCTAAGTTGTGATTACTTTTGAATTCCTCATTGAAAAACGAGTGAAACGAACGAGAACTTAGCTGTAAGGTAGGAACTGCATAACAACTGGATAGTCCTCGGCTTATGAGGTAGTGCCCATTGAGCTTCTTGAGTCTTCGGGCTTTGATGTAGCGGGATGTCACACATGGTACTTCTTTAGATTGTAGGTGCTCCACTGTTTTTCGAGGGTGTAATTACTCTTGCCGCCTGCTCTGCTGATCTTGTACGGACCTTTCCAGATAGGATCCATCTTTTTGGAGCATTCTCTGTGGGCAATGATGAAGGCTTCTCTTAGGACTAGATCTTCGGGTTGGAATTGTCGGATATTGGCCCTTTTGTTGTAGTTTGAGAAGAATTGCTGCTGGTAGGCTGCGATGCGGGTGATAGTCTGTTCGCACTTCTCCTTTGCCTGATCTAAGCTTGTGGCCATCTCCTTTCTGTTGCTCGTCTTTTGTGGTGCGATATGCCCATAGACATCCAGGGAATTCGTGTGGCCATTTTCTTTTCTTGCTGTTGGGGATTTTGTGTGGCAGTCGAGGATCATCTTGGTGTATGTTTTGGCCCGCCTATTGCCTTGATGATATCTTGGAATAGACATGTGCTGCTTGATGTCATATTTTTGGAAGAACTTCGCCAAATCTTTGCCTACAAATTGCAGCCGTTATCGGTGACGATGGATTAAGGGATGCCAAATCGGTAAATGATATTCCTCCATATGAAGCGCTCTATATTTGTTTGAATAATGATCGTCATGGGCTCCGCTTCTACCTATTTGGTGAAGTAGTCGATTGCCATGATCATCATGTCTTTGCCCCCAGTAGTCTGGCTGGTGATTAGCTAGGAATCGAAATGATTTGAAAGCTTTTTCACCATCAAGTCTTTTGTCATTCGAAGGCCTGCTAGTGGGGCTTCATACTTTACCTCGTTGTTGGATGCTTTGAAACTTAGAATGATCGCCTATTCGGGCATCGAACCACCTAGGGTGACAAGGACCACATCTGCTCCTGAATCTTTGTAGTTAGATGCGCCGTTGCCGTGTAAATGACAGAAGTCTCCATCGGGTGAAGCATGTGCGGCTAGAGTGTGCTCTGCTACTTTAAGGGCATCGTTGGGCCGCTCTATTGCATTACCTAGGCTCAGCGTGAAAGCGCATAAGGGAGCTGTGGAGATGGGGCCATGTCACATGCAGCAAGAGATGCTTAACTGCCGGTATTGAGCTACTCTAGAGTTGAATCATTTGAGTAAGGGTCAGCTAGGGCCGTGTGGTGCACAGTAGGATGTGGTACTCAACTGGCAGTACATGTTGCTCTTATGTAGAATCTTTTAGGGTGACGATGATAAAACATGTTTTCGAGTGTGTCCTTCCAGTGTTCGTCTACCCTTGGCGTGTCTTTTGGGCCGAGTTATTGCGTTTTCGTCTCGCGTCTAGATTGGGCAGAATAGTACGTCATGAGGATGACTGCATGCGTTTGAAAGTAAAACTTGAGCTTCTGGGTTGCAACAACTATCGCCAAAGTTAGTTTTTGAATTTCTGATAACATCAATAAGAGCTTTTAAACTGTGGAATACAACTGATAGCATCGAGAAGAGCTTTTAAACTGTGAAATACAGGTAGTCGGGCTCCCAGCTCGTCTCGTATGATGGTAGAGCTTATTTCTGCTTCAGATGCGACTACTCGTCCAGTCAGACTTTAAATCTCCTTCAGAGTAGTAGGGAACTTCATATTCAAGATCGCTTGGATTTGCCTTAAATGGGCATCGGCGAACTTCGTTCCAAAGTGCATGCTTTTCTGCCAGAGCGAAAGAGTCTGCCAGAGTTAGATATTCTTTCATTATTAGTTTTCTGAATAGTGGATGGTCTGCTGGAAGTCCTTTTTGGAAGGCTGTTCTAGCTATCGAGTTGTTGCATCCGACTATTTTTGCCTTCTTTGCTTTGAACCTCCTCATATAGTCACGAAGTGACTCATTTGCATTCTTCTTGACGTCGAACAAATGGTCAGACTTCTTTTTGATCGAGTGATAGGATGAATATCTTTGGTGAAAACCAAAAAAAGTTCGTCAAAATTCAGATGGATTGTGGCGGCAGGGTGTAGAACCAATCTTGCACCTCGCCTTGTAGAGTGGTTGTGAATATCTTGCACATGAGATCATCGTTGTTTCAATAGATGATCATTGTGCTTCGGTAGTGCTTTAAATGTCTCTAGGTCTTCATCCTTTTAAAAGATGTGAAATGTGGCATGTTGAACTCGCGTGGAGGCTCTGCCTGCTCGATCTCGTCCGTGAAGGGTGACCTGCTTATGTTGGTCATGTTCCGTCGTAGTGCCTCATCGGTACCTTGTTGCGTTGGAAATCGTGTAATCGCTTAGTCAAGAGTCTCTCTACTTCTTCCTGAATTTGTCTTTGTTGGGGTAGCGGAGCTCTCAGCTGCCCCCAACCATAACTTGCTGGTCTAGGCTGTTCTTCCATGTGTTTGGTTTGTCTATGCCACAGATGCAGTGCATGTGGTGCGTTCCTTGCAGGCGAGTGAGTTCTTCGCAGGCTGTTGGTTGAACTTGAGTTGGATTGAGTGACTGCTTCTCTCTGTCTGTCGGCTGCTTACTCTGATGTGAGGTGGAGAATGCTCATTGCAGGCTTAGCTGCGAATGAACAATTTTCCCAAAAGGTTTCTCATGTTGACTTTCGGAGTGTGACCCCAACTATGAATGTATGCTCATTCGTGGACCTAGTCGAGAGTGCATGCTCTTCCACGCGCTAAGACGAGAGTATACGCTATCTTGGGGGCCCAATCAGAAGTGTACATTGCCTGAACGTTCGGCTCGTGGCTGCTTGCCGGGACGCTGCTGGAAATGTTCGTCTGCCCTTGTCCTACTTCGGGATACCTCGTCGGAGGCACGTTGGATCTTGGTGCGTTGCAAAAGTTGATTCACCAAGGTTGTATGTTGTGCAAGGGCGCTCGTCAATTCTATGACTTGTCGAGACATGTGTTGTTCGCCATTTGGATTGGAAGAGCTTGGAATGAATGTTTCTCCTTGAGTAGTGGAAGTGTGGTAGACTCCGGGTGTGAGATTTGAGTTGGGAAATGTCAAATCCGTGAAAAAATATGGTAAGAATGCCCCCGGCTCGATGGTAGGTCCAGATAGTTAAGATATTCTTGGACCGACTTGGGCTGCTTGGAAAGCTACGAGAGTAGACTGGGCCGCGGGAGCAGGCTGGGCCATGAAAGCAGGCTGGGCCACGAGAGTGGGCTGCTCAGCATGAGCAGGTTGGGCTGCGAGAGAGCGCTGCTCGGCGGGAGCAGGCTGGGCTAAGAGTGGAGCAGCCTGGACCACGGGAGTGGGCTGCATGTCGGGAGCAGGCTCCTCAGCGCGTGATGCATGCGAATGCGAGGCTTGGGCTCGGACCCGTGCAAGCTTGGATGGTACGGCTTGGGCCATGGTGGAACCTTGTAGTGGTGGTACCGCTCCGCCTATGACTACATTTAGCCTCGTGGATCGTCGCGGTCCCATTTCTTGAGTATTAGAATTTTCACCTGTGGAATTTTCTAAATTTCTAGCCATTATATTTTTCTTATACATTTTATCAAAGAACCTTTGCAAATAAAAAATTCTAATAATAAGAACGTATGAAAAATATTTAAATGGACTAGAAAATAGAGAAAAACCTTTTTATGCGAGAGTCTTCTACAAGTATGGATCTCAACTCTCAATGAAAGCACAAATTTGTGGATGCAAATTTCTTCCTCTCTGATCTTGGACAAAATTGCACCTACAAAACAATTAACACCTTAGGTCAAGGCCAAGAGCCTCACGCGCCCATGATGAATGGAGGGCTTTGGCCGAAGAACCTCCGATGCCAAAGTTAGAATTTAGAGAGAAAAAGTGTTTGAGAATTCTAGAGAATTTTAGCAAGGGTTCGAAGTGCCTTTTTGGTGAGAATGGGAGTATATTTATAGGAATAGGAGGTGGCTGGCCTAGCTAGGGTTTTTGGGTTTAATAGGTTTAATTAGGGTAATTAGAAAGGGGAAAATGGTGGAAATTGTGGAGAATAAGATGGATTATTTTTTTATGGGATTGGCTGGACCCTAGCATGATTTTGGGATGATTTGTTTGCAAATTAGGGGATTAATTAGGCAATTAATCTTTTAATTGGTCAATTATTATGGTTTTAAAAAAGGGTTTTAGGAAATATGGAATAAGTATATTTATTTAGCTAATTGATTAGTTAAATAATGAAATAGAAAATATATGAATAAATTAGATTTTAAGTTGATACCTATTTTGGACATTTTTGACTTGGTTGATGGATAATTGCCTGCTGCTTGCGCATAGGAATCCTGGTATGCCTCAAGGTTATTTTTGTCATCTTTTACCAAAAAATCCACGTGTCGCTTTGTGATTATTTTTGGTTTCACAATATCCAATACTGCATTGTTGGGCAACAACTTCCATTCAAGTCTAATAATTGGGTAGGGTACTTTTTCTTCCGCAATGTATTTACTGGTTCTAAACAACCAGTCTACTACTTTTAGGCCCCGTTTGGTTGATTGGATGTGATAGGTTGTGATCAATTAAAATAATCTATTATTTGTTGTGTCAAAATATGAGATTAATAAGACTAAATATGATAGTCTTATGAATCCACAATAAAGTGGATTATTTGTCTTATCTTTATATATGAGTTACAAATCTTATCTTACAAGTCTCTGCAAATCCAATCTCATCCCTAAGACCAATCCCATCTAACCCAACAAACAAGACCATATAGTCTTGGTCTTTCATCAATTTTCCAGTTCTGTTTCAAAATTTATAACAAGAATTTAGCCCCTAAACATAAAATCTAGCTTTCTAGATTTTTTTATATGTTAATAGTGAGAGAGGCTAGACGCTGAAAGATGTTAGGTGACGAGATTTATTGGATACCAATTTTGTCCTAAAGTGGCCCCTTGAGAAGTCGTGGAGAAGACCTGGTGCTAAGCAGATCCCTTAAAGAGCCCTAGGTTAGATATGTCTTATAAGAAATGACAATATTATTTACATATTTATTTTTACCTCACATGTACTCTTGTTCAGGTTGAATCATTCAATTTTTTCAATACATTTAATCCGACAACTAAAAATTGAGGGTGAATGTGTGAGAAGTAACAATATAGGTGTGGTATGCGTAAACTTTATGAGTTGTAATATTGTTAGCTATATTTGAATTTATGTCAAATTCAAGGGAGTACCCCAAAGTATACTTGCTTGATTTTAATGTATTTTTTTCAATCATGAGCTAGTCATACACTTGTTTACTTTCCGTAGATGTTTAAATTGGCTTTGCATTAACTCACCTTTTTCCTTAGGTTATGAGTTTTTGTCTGATATTGGCTTTTATCATAGCTAGGTTTTGTGAGACTTATTTCTATATGCAAGTTCCCTCGTTTGAGGCTGGTGTGTTCCCAAATCAGAGCCGACAAATCAACCTACTCAACTTTGTTGAACTTGATGTTGAATCTACTTGAGTATTTACATACTCATGGGGGAGTATTATAAATATTATCTGATTGTAATTGTGTAAATCCTAGATAGATTTGGTTTATAGTTATTCATATCTCTAATGATTCTTTCCCTACATGATTGTATTTACCTTGTTAATTGGTAGTGTAATTGCATATAATTTGGTTAAAGCATGCATGACCTTGTTAAATTGGTGGTGTAATTCCATATAATTTATGCATTTTGCATTTTTTTACCAACTTTACATATTTGATAATATATTGCAGGATATTGTAAACCTTGCACTGTAAAAAGGAAAGGGATGATCTTCGGATCCCTTTCACCTAATCCTCCATATCAAACAATCCGGACTATTGAAATTTGATCAAACAGCTAAAAATACGGACCGACTTTAAAAGTTATACTTTAGCCGTTTGATCAAATTTTAAAGACTCGAATTGTTTAATAAAGGGATCCAGAGAAAAAAATCTTAAAATTAAACACCGGCCAACTGGAAAGATTATTGATGCAACGTGGAACGTAACAATCATTAATGACTGCCACTGTTCTCAACTAAATGTGAAGCTAAGTTGCGATGGATTTGTATCTGCAATACCCATCGATACTTCAATCTTAAGGAAATCTGGTGATGTGTGTTTGATCAACAACAGAAAACCAATTTATGCGCATGCAAGTTTTGGTTTTATCTTCTCTTGGGAATCCGACTTTCCTTTTAAGCCACTCTCGTCTCAAGTTGCTTGCTCTTGAAGGAAAATTATTTGGAGAAATTGAGAAAATTATTTTTCTTAGAATAAAAGAGGTAAGCTTTGTGGAACACAGTAATGTAATGTGCTTTGTTATCAAATTGTCACAATATATTATGAAAGATTTATCAATATCATAAACATTACCTTAGTCATATCCTATGCTTTTGTCACTTTTAGGTTCACTTTTTGCCTTAGAAATCAAAAAGTCATTTGCTTGAAATAATAGCTTACCGATACGGTTTTCATTCCCCTAAGAGCAAGTTCACCTTTAAAAAAATGCGCTGGCACTCAGCCCATTTAATCCACTTAGTGAATAGTGATAGACTCCCTGAACAGTAAATTGGCCAAATGCTTCTTCACTGACACACCCCGATCCGGAGGACCCAGGTATGCTGGTCGTCACGAGAGCATGACGTAACCATAAGTGCGACACGGAAGCGAAACAACCACAAACAACAACATAAATCAGCAGAAATTCAGACCAAACTTTAGCATATCAACCTACGAACGTAACCGGACGAGTTATAAAGTAAACACATAAGTTCAGAGCATAGGTTTAAATGCAGTCAAGTAGGACTAAAATAAAAATACATCACCCTTAGGTGAGTCCTACATGTCGAAAGTCTGTCAGAAAGTCGGGATAAGACCTTGAGAGCCACCAACCGCTAAACTAGAACCTGGAGGGGCACAAAACAAAATGAGTGGGTCAGTAAAACCAAATAGTTTCCAAAACAGTTCATTAAAAAAAAATTTAACCCCTCACCGTAAAAATCTGCATACTTTCCCAGAAAATAGTATATATACATATATATATGCGCAACATCATAACCCAACACATATCCATCATCATAATATCTCAGAATGATATGCCATGCCCAAAATATAATCAGAATGCATCAATAATAGTCAGGTGAAGTAATAAATCAACCGGAGACCCTACAATGGTCCTGTACGGCTGATTCTAAAACTCAACATCCAATCCAACCGGAGTCACCTCGGTGACCTGTACGGTTCAACTCTGCACGTCACTCGGAACTACATATAGTAGTCTGTACGATGACAGGTGTATAATTACGCTCTAGTGCTTCTCTCATCAATCATCGGCGCGCATAACTAAGGTCACCCACTAGTTGGAATCACATCTAGTGATCTGTACAATTAGCATGTCGGAACCCTCACATGGTCTGTACGACATCCACCTACTTGGATCCAAGATGAGCGTGCAATGTGGTGAATAACAATATAAGCACTATCACCTAGGTGCAGGTTATGAGCTTTCAATGCAATTCACATAAATAACCCAGCTGAATAGTAAATAAACTCACCTGAGCGTCTACCGCGTCATTTCACATATATATGCATCAATACTCAAGCTAGATATCTCAATAATTGCATGCATGGCAATTAAATTCATAACTTTCATAAAAACGTATTTCCTGGGAAAATAAATGTATATAGGTAAATACGAAATCAAAACTGCCCACTCACTGATAAGTCAAGGGGTCGTAACCCCCGTGGCGTCCTTGGATGCGCTCGTCCTCGGGATATGTATCACCTATATGCGAAACAACTATAAAAACGTTAATTTTAAACACATCACCAATATTTCGAAATAACTTATCATACGATGCTCAATTTGGGTATACGAATATACCACAGTGACCTACTCGACGTCACGGACGTCGACATATTTTTAAAACAATTTTTGGACCTTCCACGCGCCCTCACGCGCCGTCTAAGACACGGACACGCGCGCAGGCCATGCGCGCGCGTGTTGTCTTCCTCGCTGGGCTCGCCGGACTGGTTTTTCCGGCGGCCGGTTTCCGGCGAGTTTTAAAACTCTTCGTTCTCCTTCGTTTTTCACCCATTTTCTTCGTATTTTATACCAAATTGAAGCCCCAAACATGTAGAATCACGTTGGACTAGTTTTAGGGTCTAAAAATCAAGAAATCTCACCGGAAAAATTCCAAGAATTTCGGCCAAAGTTGAACCACGTGATCCCGACGTCCAAATCCTTCAAAAGAAGTACTCCGAGCCTCCTTGGGACCTCACTAAGCTTGCTACAAGCTTAGAATTCCCTGAAAATCGACATTTTACGTTTGCATGAACAGTGCCCAAAAATGGAGGTTTCGGATTTCACGTGAAATCGAAGGTTTCACTTCCTAAAACTAGTACCATTGAACTCAGAACGTCAAAAGGATGAAGATACATACCTTGGTTGCCTCGATCCGTCGAGTTTGGAAGGTTTTTGGGGTGTGTCCGTACGATATGGGTGTGAGGGAGTGTGAGAGATCGTGAGGGAGAGAGACAGAGAAGACACGGGGAAGGAGAGAGAGAGAGAGGTCCTGTGTGTGGTCCAAACTAATCCACACCATCCTTTTTCATCCTAACCATACAAACAAAAATGCAAACCAAATTATCCCCAGAACTTATAATAATTTAACCCAAATAACGTTACGCACACATACCTTAGTAACGTCAAGGGTAAACCCGTCAATTCACGTCCCCGATATAAAAATCTCGGAACGGGTTGCGACATTCACCCCTAAAAAATGTGCTAACACAAAGTCTAAAAATGCGTTGGTACAAACGATCTCTACCCTTACAAAATGCGCTGGCACCCAGCCCATTTATTAAAATATTATTAAATTTTTTTTAAAAATAATAAATTTTATTTAAATTTAGTTTTAATTTCGGATATGATTTTATTTAGTGTATTTTGTTAAGTTTATTTGGTGAGTTTATGTAATTTTATTTCGTATGTTTTTTTAAGTTTATTTTGGTGTGTTTAAATAAAGTACTAGAAATTACATAAAGTACTAAAACTAAATAAGAAATTACATAAAGTATTCAAAATAAATACGAAATTAAATAAAGTACTACAATTAAATTCGAAATTATACAAAGTTTGTGGACCTAGGATATGTGGTGCTAGGATCTTCGTTGCTAGGATCTATGTAGCTAGAACCCTCTCGACTTGTTTCCGCGTCTCTTGCACGTCTCATTCGCACCACGTCTCTTTTTTTTCGATGTCCAAAAATATTTTGAATTCGGAGATAGTCCAACTAGAGGCTTGTTCATAATTTCACGATCTTCTTGAGCCATCATTGCTTCTCTAAGCATCTCGTTTTCTCAATTAAGTGCTTCTCTAATCATTTTTTTTTCTCGATTCAGTATTTCTCTTTGTCTCTCAGCTGCCGCATCACGTCTCTCAGAAGCTGCTAATATTGATGTCATAATCGCTGTCACGCCCTGATCCCGACATACGTCCAAGATCGACACGTGACGTCACTAAATGCCCGTAACTCAACATACCCTGCCTTTATCATATGTACCAAGTATAATTCAAGATCCAGATGCATGATAATTTTTCATACACTTTATGGCTGCATCTAACCTCCTCGTTAGATTGCCTACGTACCCTCATTAGGGATCAAGCCATTTGTAGTTCATCTTCTTCGTTATAACTTGACATAAATCACAGTCCGTTTAAGCTTAAAGGCATAACATTTCTCAGTCAATTAGTAGAACTTGACAAGCATGAAATTACTAGACTCAAGGTTACATAACAAACCCACTCGAAAATCATGATTTTCTTTCCATCTTTTATATAAGTCATTATATCGCAACATGATACCGTAATTCACAACATATATCATATCAAGAACCGACAAAGCACAATACCATTCTCTAGCCACATTAATTAAGTCATTTGACCAAAATAATAACAACCATAACCATATCTTCTAAATTCATACTTATGAAATCATAATTGAATTATAGAAAATCCTGAAGGAGTCACCCAGACGTCTAACAACTTTTCTAATTCAATTCACAAGATTTTTGAAACCATTGCTCACAATTATATTAAAACTAAGGCTAGAGTGACACAGTTAAGCCAAGCCTACATTTCTGAAGCTGATATCAAATCCAAGAAGCCAACAAGTCAAGTGATACGATTTCGGACTATCACTCAACGGAATCCAAACAATGATACGATTCCGGACCATCACTCAACGGAATCGCGGAGTAGAAGGGATTCTGGTCCATCACTCAACGGAATCCAAACAAGGATACGATTCTGGACCATCACTCAACGAAATCCATATGGATATGGTACCTGCCGAATGTACCAGGTATATCTAAACCTCATCATCTCTATAATTACAACAATGTCACCTACCATATTCACTTCTCATGGCCACCAACTAATATGTTACACAAGCATATAAGTGCTACAACATACTTCTAATAGGATTCTAGGATCACATTGTCATAAAAGTAATCATACACAACATACTAATCATACAAAGCAACCCATATTCCCAATATGCACGTCAATTCCCACATCATAAAACTACAACGATGGCTAAATATAAAAATTAAACATTTTATAGGAAACATAATCATAAACCATCTCATATTCACTAAGGACAATAATTATGAAAACAGGGAAATCACCTATATCACATATATTAAAGTCACTCACATTTTATCATATCATACCATCTATGCAAATCAACCACCTGTCAAATATGCAAGTCAAATCACATATCACAATCATCAATAGTACACGAGCCAAATCATGTTTAATAAACATTGGTCTATGGCTAAATATATAAAATCACATTTCAATAGAATCACATTATAAAACCAAGTTATATTCACGAATGATATTAATATAAGAAATTAAGGTAATAATCACATCACATAAGTTAAAGTCACTCACTAACCAAGTGGGTCCACTGGACTTCACTTAGTCTCGTTCTTGAATTTCACAAAATCTGTCAACTCAATATACCCCATGCATCGGAAAGTGTAAAACATTTCATGCGATATTCCTAGATACCAAACCTTCAGAGTTATTCTCCTAACACTTCCATGCATTCACAAGGGAGGTAAGTTTCAATATAAACTACTGAAGATACAAAACAAGGGCAATACTTCCTCTGTGCCCACTATCGTTTGGGAGTGGGAGCAAGATTAGCTCTAAAGTTGGAAACCCCCAGCTAGATGAAGCAGTTACATTAATCACTATATAGACTTAACCAACGAAATTCAAAACATTACCTACATCAAACAAGATAAGTTATAATTGTGAAATCCCATCCTTGGAATTTCACCATTTATTACGTATTTCATAATTTAAATTCGTATTTCGCGATTACGTTATCTTTATTAGTTAATTTTAATTCCACTAATTATAAGTTTAGTAATTGATTAGTATCAAGTTGGAAGTTTCATAAACAATCTTTATGTTTCGTTGATATTTCGAAGTTACAACTAGTGTTTTTAAATAGATCTCGAACCCACGAACGCATAGGCGAAAACCGTTTGTGAGTCCGAATTATAATGGTATAGTTACGGACGTTTGAAGTTTGAGCTATATATTGTGGGAATCATGGGTTAAAGGTTAAGTTAAGTTAGTACCAAAAAAAAAAAATAAAACAAAATAAAAAAAAATAAAATAGAAGAAGGAACCTACTAGATTTTTATTAAAAGGGCATGAAAGCAACTATTTGGAAAGAAAAAAAAAGAAAAGGAACGGCCACATATCTTCCCCTCCATATTTTTTGAAACCGTGAGACTTGAGCTCCACCAACCAATTTCAATCGGCCAATTCCTCCATTTTCCAGCTGATTTTCTTATCTCCTTCACTTGCAACTTGCTCAACTACCTTCCTCCTTCCAATCCCATGGAAAAATAAAGGGTTTTTAAGGTCTATTTCATGTAGAACTACATAGGAGAACCCGGGGGTTCTCGACGACAATTGTCATTTCGGAGAGCATCACCATTCATCATTACCCTTAATCAACTTCTCTTGGACCCAAGAACAAGACCCAACTGGTGGTTGGGGCGTTGGAACATCAAGGAAGCCAAATTGGACTCGGCCACAGGTATAAAGTTTACTCTACTTGTTGAAATCTTCATTCTTGTAAAATTTGAGAATATTTGGAAAAAGTCGAATTTTTGGATATGTGACATTCGATTTATGAAAATGTTGTTGATTGTATATATTATCGATAAGGTCTGCCACTTGATTATTCTAACAATTGATAGTCTTATCATTGAATTGAGACAAGGTTTTATTATGCTATTGTAGATATTGTTTTAGGATCTTAGGGACTTATAAGTGAAAATCTAGTGATTGGATTTTACGAAGCAAATGATGTAAGATCATGGACCCTACATTAGAACGACGGTTCGATTCCTCATTAAATGTTGTTGTGGGAGACATATGAGAATTTTTACGTATGTGAATTATCGAAGGAAATCTAAATGTAGACTTGTGCTTTGTTAGGCGATGATAGAACGTGATGCCTTGACTATCGTGCTAGGGTACATTAACATGGACTCTCGGTGAGTGACTTTAATATATGTGATATTGGTAATTATCGGGTTGTCATAATTATGATCTTGTGTGGATATGAATTGGTTTTATGAATATGTTATATTGAATTGTTATTCCAATACTTCGACATCAATTTATGTTTATGAAATGCAGTGTAGCATGTATATGGGAAATGTGGTTTGATTGGTATGATTGGCATGTTGAGATTAATGTGAGGACTAGTAATGACCATTAACCATTATGATGGGGATTTGTTGCTTCAATATTGTTTCACCTTCCGCTTTGGTGATTGGTTCTAAATTTAGTAATTGTGCCTAATTTCCCTTTGTTGAGTTTTTGTAAATTAAGTAACCTATGCTTGTCTCATTTCTTTGCACCGTTGTACATTCTGGTTGTTGGTCTTTTGCAATTCCGTTGAGTGGTGATCCGGAATTGTATTCACTCGGATTCCGTTGAGAGATGGTCCGGAATCCCTTTTATTCTGCGATTCCGTTGGGTGATGTTCCGGAATCGTATCTAACTTGGGTTTCCCGTAGTTATTGTTATGTATTGTACTTAGCGATTCTGTTGAGTGACGGTCTGGAATCGTATCCACTTGGATTCTGTTGAGAGATGGTCCAGAATCCCTCATCTTTTGCGATTCCGTTGAGTGAAGGTTCGGAATCTTACTCACCTTGGGATTTATTGAATTTGAATTGAGATGGCTTCAAAGGTGTAGGCTTCGGCCAAACTGTGTCGCTTTAACTCTACTTTTCATTGTGTTGTACGAGAAGATGATTGTGAGATGTTGTGATTGGTTTCAGATAAACCGTTAGATGTCTGGGTGACTCATTCGGGGTTTGCAAAAGTTTGTATTGAATTCTTATGAATGATTTATATTCAAGATATGTAAACTGTAATTGATGGTTGGCATTAGGATTATCCTCACATACTTGATATTATTGTCACTCTCATAAGCTTCGCAACTTATCCAGGTTGTTATTTGCCTGGTGCACCATTTCGATGGTGTAGGCACTGATCGTATAGGTGATAGGTTTGAGTAGACTCCGAGAAGTTTGTTGGTGGGGGTAGCAGTGCAGTTATCAGAGACTTGGAATGTTAGGTTACCCTTGTTTCACTCTTGTACTTTATCTTTTGGGACTTCCTTTTGAGCACCTCATACTTGTTCTTAGTAAAGCAAAGATTATGCTATTTTTTTTTTTGGGATGTACATAATTGTAAATATTTTATGGAGAACTTAGCGACCTTCACATTAATTTGGGTTATCAGTTAAAGTATTTCATTTCGTAACTTATACCAGTAGAACAACCTACGGCAAAACATTGTTTTATTGACTGATTATTATTACCAAATACAAAAAGTCCTTTATATAGAGAAAGACTAAACCCTAGACTAAAACTCTAAAACAAACCCTAGACTAAAACAAATACTTAATGGGCAAGTAACTAATCCTTGGCCCGCAAGATAACTAATAACAATTTAAACTCAACACTCCCTGTTAAACTCATAGCAGAACACAGACATAAGTTTGCCAAAGTAGATGTGGATGCAAGACTCTAAATTCCAATGCTAAAGCCGATGTTGATGCCGATGCCGATACTGATTTCAAGCTACCATGTCCAATCATCTTTCCTAGATTCAGATTCTGAATTAGTTGCAATATGCAAAACAGAAGTTGCTGCTGCTCCAAGTGGTCACTTTTTTGGAAATTCACGTTGCTAAGATCGCTTCGGACATTGGGATTTCCAATGCCCTTTCCCTTTACAATAAGAACACTCATCTATAGCAACTCCAGTTCTGATACGAGATCTTGCTACAGCCAATGCTGAAGTGTTTGACAAAGATGAAGAGAGCCTATGCGACTGCACACGGATTTCTTCGGCTTGTAACTCACTAAGAACATAATCAACAGATGGAAGAAGAGTTCGATGAAGAATGGAGTTACGGAAAGTCTTGAACTCATCTCAAAGAGGCATCAGAAACTGAACAAGACGTATATTGACAATAGAGCTCTACACTGCCAAGTTCTTTAGGTTCAGTCAATGCAAGTTGATCCCAAAGATTGGTCATTTCATTGTAAAAATCTTGAATACTCTTATCATTCTGCTGGATTGCACGAATCTCCATTTCTAATTGATACCTCTTAGCAAAATTGGCCTTGGTATACAACTTTGCTAAGTGATCCCAAACTTCCTTAGATGTTGAGAACTTAGCGAGTTGCATTGCAATAGTCAAATCAACAGAATTATTAATCCAAGTAATAATCTTTGAATTATTCATCTCCCAAGCAGCAAACAATTCAACGTATTTTTCATCCTTGGGGTTATTCAGAATGGAAACCATTCCAGAAACATAGCCCCACAGTCATTTTCCAATCAAAAAATTCTTCATCACATATGCCCAATACACATAATTATTTTCGTTTAATTTCACACCAATAGCTTGTAGGGAATCATCCTTTGCAGATGCCATATCTACAATGACAACACTAAGAAAAAATACCTGATAGCAATTAGCGAATAACAATCTGATATGGTTATGCCGCAACAATAATAATCTTGAACTGTTGCAGATTGATGACAGTACAGTAGGGCGTCATCTACGAATTCAAGCGGTGCAAAACTCTGATGCAAAAACGTGCAGGGTGCAAGGGACGGTCAGAAACTCTGGTGCGGTGCAGAAACTCTGGTGCAAACGTGAACTGTTGCAGTGCGGAAACAGTGTAGGTATGTAGGTATGTATTCATGACAGTGGAGATGGATTCATATGCGAAAACAATGCGGGATGCATGTGTAGCAGTGCGGGGTGGTAGGCAAACGATTTTAGGAATCAGTTAGGCTGACGGCGGGAGACAGGTCTAGACAACCTGCTCTTGATACTAAGTAGAACAACCTACGGCAAAGCATTGTTTTATTGACTGATTATTATTACCAAATACAAAAAGTCCTTTAACCCTAGACTAAAACTCTAAAACAAACCCTAGACTAAAACAAATACTTAATGGGCAAGTAACTAATCCTTGGCCCGCAAGATAACTAATAACAATCTAAACTCAACAATACCGTATTCAACGAACATTATTTTCCTTGTCACGTGTCGATTTTCAACGTATGTTGGGATCGGGACGTGACAATAATCCCTCTATTGCCCGGAAAATAAAGCCTTTACAAAAAGTTCCAAACTCAACAAGGTATAACTCATTTGGTTATTTCATCTTCCTTTCGAATCAAACATGACAAGTGACAGGTATTAAAGAAGATAATATTATATCAAAAAGCAAGAACCGCTCAAACCCCCTATCCAAAATTGCTCTCCTTCCTCCGTTTTCCATATACTGATGAAGGATAGAATGTCTGCATACATAAAAAATGCTCAACTCATGGCGCAAGATTAGATACAACATCTAAGAATAGACATTTAAAAGATAAAGGAAAACCCCCTTAAAAGCAATGCTTCCTCTTGAACAAGTGAGACTCCATATCCAACCTAGATTTAAAATTCATCCGCACAGAATATTGCCCAAATAATGGTCGACATTTCAAAAGCTCTCTAAGTATGGGAGATGAAAACATAAACCAGGAACAACCAAACCCCATTCAGAAGCAGATAACACATCTTTCTTTGATCAAGTCAGACTTCATAACCAAGAAATTTTAGGATGCATCTGATATGAAACATTGATCATTGATCAAATAATACTACAAAACAACATAAACCCAAGAAGTAAGGATTTAAATCAAACCCCCTCTTGGAAGTAGCTTGTTCTACTTCAACAAAGTTGGACCTCACTTACAGACGAGTTGGAAAATGTCTGCAGCCAAATCTAATTTGGCCCGGAAAGGCTCCAATTTGGCTTATACCCGTCGGAACCCTAGAATGGATGAGCTTCGATTCTCTTTCCTGAAGGGTGAAATCGACTTTGAACGCCTCCGATGCTCAGGCATTGTTCTTGGTGATTTTGACTTAAAAACCCACGAATTTGGGCGAAGATGGAAGATGGAGGGTTGAGGAAAAGGTTGCAGGTGCTGTATGGTGATGATTTGATGGAAGAAATGGCGAAATTTGCCGGAATTTGTTGGGTTGGGTATGCGGGTGCTAGGACCGACGGGAATGAAGCTTTCCTTCCTTTTTCTTTTTCCCTTCTTCCCCTTTTTCTTTTCTCATGCCACCCCCGTGCCTTTTTTTTTCCGTCTTTTCTTTTAGCCACTGTTGTGGCTTTTTCTTCTCCTTTCATTTTTTTTAACAACACAACTTGAAACGTCCGTAATTATACTGTTATAATCCGGATTCACAAACAGTTTTCGCCTATGCTTTCGTGATCTCGATATCTATTCAACAATATAATTTGTGACCTCGAATGGTTTACGGATTTTAAATAATTAATTTCCCGAAAAATGTAAAATCTCAATAATATCAATACGTATAATATAACAGTGAAATCCAAGAACGGGATTTCACAATCGTAGCCTTTTCCTCATTTCTAGCCGCTTCCTGTGCCTCATTCAGTTCACCTTGGCGAGCAAGTTCATCCATATATTTTGTGTGGTCATTTTTGGAAGAACTCATTTTTTTCTTTGCCGCCTTTTTACCTTAAGGCCTTAGGGATCGATGAGTTGCCTAGGTCTTCGGCACTTCTTCGGGTGTACCTTCCGGCACTTCTTCGGGTGTCCCTTCCGGCACTTCTCTTCCCATGCGGCCGTGTCTTGGCAAATTGTGTAGAGGGACTTCGTGCATGACAACTTTTGGACTTGTTGGCACAATTCTATATCTGGGACAATTTTTGACAATTTCCCAACATTCTCATTTGTTGAATGATTTGTTGTGGTTCTTCGAATTGTACAATGCTTGTGCTTGTAGTGTCTACAAAATGTGGGATAATACAATATTAAAATGTGGGTGTAACACAAATAAATAAATTAAAATATTGATGTGGGTGGAATACATGTAAATAAATTAAAATATTGTCACTTGATCCACTAAACTTGTCCCACTACGTAAATTACCGGAAGCAATCGAGATAGCATTTTTCCAACAAGTAAAGGATGTGTTGAGTTTTTTCCCCCTTGAAGACCTTGACTACTTCTGGCGTCTTTTCCATGTATAGCGCAAAACGCTTCCGTAATTCTACTCCACATTTCTCGCAATTTCATCTCATTACCTGTAATTGGGTCATGAGTAGTATGAACCCAGCATGCACACAACGTAATATCTTCGATGAGCTTCCACGTAACCATTTTTTTCACACAAAAAGTATATGAAGGCCAGGATTTGGGTTTATTAGTGTTAGGGTTTTACCTTACACATGGCGGCATCCTATTGGCCAAGGTTTATGGAGAAATATTGTCAAGATATTAAATAGGAAATAATATCTTGAGATAATGAAGTAATTATCCTTAATTGAATTAAATAAGGATTACTTACTTGAATGAGGTTAATCTTCAATTGGGAATGTATTAAATATAGGATTTGGGTAATTAATCATTATCTTTAATGTTTTGACTTTTCCTTGCCAAGAGCAAATGAGCTGTGGGCAGTCGTATTCAACTGTTAGGACCTTCAGGGGTGTGAATTGAGCATGGGAATATCTGAGGAACCTGCCTATTTATTGAGAGTAATCTTGTCTTTCTTGGGCAAAAGTCCACGTGTTGCCTCTATAATTGTTAGGATTATTAAGGTCCACCCTCCTCATTGAAAAGTCTTGGCTCTGCCACTAAGAATCACTGCCGAACTCTGAAGCTACTGAACTCTCTCCTCTTATCAAAGCTTTTATAATCTGTTGGCAAATTTGGAAAGACCGAAACAAGTTAATTCTCTGAACTGTGAAGCCTAGCCCTGCTCGTTTATTGCTCTTTGCTACTGTAGGTGTGGATTTCTTCAGCGTATCAATAATGCTAAGGATGTCAAGAAAGAAGACTGTCAAGCCTAATGAGGTGATATAGGGGTACCACCTGAGCCCCTTTTGTGAAGATTACTTTGATGAATTTGTGGTAAGGAATAATGTGGCAGGCCTATCCTTATTGATGCTTTGAACCTTGGTGAAGTTACTATCCATGTGACGGAAGCTATGGCTTTGAGAGAAGCTCTTCAAGTGTGCAAAACAAAAGGGCCCCCTTCAGATTTATATGGAGGGTGAATCAAACTTGTTATCAATGCGATTCAGGGACATTGTGGTGTTATTTGGAGACTTAGACCCATCAGTGAGGACATTCGATGACTGGCATCTTCCTTCACGTTGATCCTTTGGGTGTTATCTTTAGGGAAGTGACTCAATCCGTTAATTGGTTTTTAACGGGTGATCAAATAACGACCTAACCCGTTAACATGTTGACAAAAAAATATATTATATTTCGTGTCGAATTAACATGTCTTTTAAGAAATTGTCAAACCTATGCCTATTCTAAGTATATATTCCTTCACTCAAAGTGGCTATTAGTTTCTCAAAGCAACAAAGACGACGTCTGGCAGTTGATTGCCTGAAAAAGAAAAGAAGGGAAGCACGTCATATCAAGGCTGTAGGAAAAAAGTATTGCTGTGATTGGATGAAATAATGCTTGGTTACTCAATGATGAGTTGGAACTCCTACTCACAACTCTTCATGTTCGGATTACAGAGCTTTGCGTTTATGATCAGAACAGTTCATATTATGAACCACTTTGTAAATATCATCTTAGCAAAAAGTGAATTAAAACTAAGGTCATTTAGTTAATCTATTATACATAGACGGTTCGTAATACTTTTACTAATTCTGTCAATTTGTTTTTATACAATTTGATGGTTGAACGACGTTGATTTTAATTGATTTATTGGAAATTAGATATTTGTAGAGTGATTTATAATATAAGCGGTTTTAAAAATAACTACAAAATTTTATAAATTAGCAACAAACAATTTTGTGTTGAAATTTCTGTTCAATTTTTTTAGCAGCCAAATACTTTTCGGTTGGATGGAAGAGTTTAAAATGTCATAACGTATTCTCTCATGGTCGTCTTCTTTTCTCTCTCTCACTCTAACCCTAGACTTTGTAGAGAGATAAAGTCATCCGACTTTCCACTTGTACCCCTACGCATCCCTGCCCTCACCCACTTCTCAACTTTCCTTCAAGCAGCTGTTTTTATCCATCTAACTCCTCTCCAAGGACTAAGGTTTGGTCAAGGCCTCGTCCGACCCCCAAATCCTCCTTTCTTTTTAGGGATTTTTTAGGGTTTTGATTTAGGGCTAGGGTTTCTCTGTGTGATCGTTTTGCGTTTTGGGGATGGCAATGGAGCCGCGGGTCGGCGGAAGGTTTCGACTTGGCCGGAAGATCGGTAGCGGATCCTTCGGAGAGATCTACCTAGGTTATTTTCTTCACCTTCTTGGTGTTTTTGATTTTTGATTCTTTCAAATTTACTTATTTGTTAATATTTTTTGTTTGGGTTTTTATTTTCAGGTACTAATATTCAGACAAATGAGGAGGTTGCGATTAAGCTCGTAAGTTCTGTTTTAATTCACACATTTTCTTGGAATTAAATGTTTTTATGCAGCATTAAGAAATTATTAGTTTTTCTTGGATATTTATGCTGTATTAATAATCTTTTTGCCGAATTGACCTCCAAACTATGATCAATTATGTATTTATATCATTGCTAGCTGATGATCATGCCGTGTAGAAATAGGCTATTTTAGGATGAGTGCTGTAGAAATGGAAATTTGGGCCGGTTTTAATGCGTAATTGAGACTTTGGGGGCTCTTCAACTGTGTATCGCTTTAGTAAATGTGAGGAGGGGATTTCAATTGAGGCATGACATTCACGGTTGAAACTGAACCTAGTATCCTTTATGTTCTTTGCATTTGAAGTAATCCATATCCCACGTTGTGGGTGGTTGAAATTGGATGATACTGGAATATGAAGATTTGAAAAAGCAGAATGTGATTTATATGGTTGAGTGTTGTTTGGGCATGTTGGTTCACTGTGTTGGGTGACGCAAGTGGAGTAGTTTGTTTGATACTTTGGCGTCAATTCCTGTTCGCTTGGTAGATCTTGGAGTATCTACACTGTAACTATTGACAATTCTGGGTCGTTGCTAGTCTCCAGTGATGTGGCCCTAGTGAACCTGACTTTCGAATGCTTTCAGTGCCTTCTATGCATGACAATAGTTATGTTTGAATTTATTTCTTTTCTTTAGCAAGTCTTTGTGAATGTAGTGTTTCTCATTGATGCTTAGACTGCTGCCGTTGGATTCCTTGAACTGTGTTGTGAGGATAAATGTTAGAAATCTGGTTATGATCATCGTTTTGTGTGTGTGTGCATATTTGGATGAATTTGCCAATTTATACGTTTAATTTGCTTAAATTTCATCGTACTTCTTTTTCTCAGGAAAATGTCAAAACAAAGCATCCGCAATTGTTGTATGAATCAAAGCTGTATAAAATACTACAGGGAGGAAGTAATGGCCTTTACCACTATCAGTGTTGCTTTTCAATATTTTGCAAGGTCTGGCATGTATCTTTCTGAACTGGCTACTATATACAATTTTCGCAGCTGGAGTTCCAAACGTGAGATGGTTTGGCACTGAAGGAGACTACAATGTTCTTGTGATGGATTTACTGGGACCTAGTCTTGAAGATTTGTTCAACTTTTGCAGTAGGAAATTGTCTCTTAAGACTGTTCTCATGCTTGCAGATCAAATGGTAGGATTCTTTTCACAGATGCATTTTCTTCTAGAATCTAATCTTCCTTGCAGTTTGTTCATCTGAGTCTTGGAACTTGTGTCAGATCAATCGAGTGGAGTTTGTTCATTCCAAGTCATTTCTACATCGTGATATCAAACCAGACAATTTCCTAATGGGCTTGGGTCGACGAGCAAATCAGGTTTTTGGAACTTTCTATTTAAATTATTTTTTTTCCTTGTTCTATGACTCACTCTGAAACTTTGGTTTTGATTATGCGTTTTTTTATATATAAATGCATTAAATATCTGTTCTTTCATGTAGATTTACATCATTGACTTCGGTCTCGCTAAGAAGTATAGAGACACTTCGACTCATCAGCATATTCCTTATAGGTTGGTTTGTTTGGATTATTTAATAATTGATTCTTGGTTTATATTACTTAGTTACATAGCTGGCCTCAAATATGAAATGCTTTTAGTTCTGTTCTTGTTCCTATTTTTAAAAGTAAAATGTGTATCAAGATTTCTACCCTATTCTTTAAGTGGTTGCTCTTTGTTGTGTCTGTTTTTAACTCTTGTTGCAATAGATGTCCGTTGTAACATCAGTGGATTATCATTTTGAAGAGTTCTTGGTCTGAAGATACATTGTTAGGTGCTCTTATTTTCCCATTGAGGCCGAACCTAAACTTGTGCTCGAGAGATAGCTGTCCATATACTGATAAGGGATGTATGGATAGCACCATTAGATATAATAAACTAAGTGTAGGGACTGTGTGCTAATGTCATTTAATTTTGTCTAGTGACTCTGGGCTAGAGTACCGAAGTTTAGTTAAGCATTTTAAATAAGGAAAAATTATGAAAAAGGCTTGAAAACTTTGAGTTTTAACTATAAGGACAAATAAAGGGTAAAGTGAATAGTACCAGGATTGAGTTTTTAGTGTAAAATTGTGGTTTTTTGTTAAAGTGAACAATACATGGAGCTTTTCGTTAAAGTTCCCTTTTAAATAATGGTAGTCGTTGACTAATTATATTTTAGGGGACTTATAATATTACTTTCTTTTGGTTTCTGGTGTTTGTTTTAACCATCCAAAGGGAAGGAGGGAAGGAGTTGGTCAGTATCTAGACCACAAATAAATGATTTGGGAAGAAAACCACACGATATTGCTTGCATGCAATTTATTCTCTATATTGTGATCAATTCGTCTTTTCATTTTGGGAACTGCCCCAGTTCAATACTGTTGACAATTCATGTCTTTCTTAGCCTTTTTATGTTAGGTGTTTCTGTGAAAAAATAAAGTATGCTTGTAATAGATACGAAGATAACATATATGAAGTGGTAAACTAAAGTTGATTTGGTAATTATTTAACTGCAGAGAAAATAAGAATTTGACTGGTACTGCAAGATATGCAAGCATGAATACCCACCTTGGCATTGGTAAGCTCTCTCTCTCTCCCTCTTCCGTAGCTTTTTCCCTTCTTCTTCCGCCTATCATGTTAGTCTGATCATGTTAATTTTATGCTGCATAGAACAAAGCCGCAGGGATGATTTAGAATCACTTGGATATGTGCTCATGTACTTTCTACGAGGAAGGTAATTATTGTGCCTGCCATTGTCATATGTGTGTGTATGTATTTGCATGTTCTATTGTTTTATGACCATTTGTTCTCCTTCTTAAGTCTTCCTTGGCAAGGACTGAAAGCGGGAACGAAAAAGCAGAAGTATGAGAAGATCAGTGAAAAAAAAGTGTCAACTTCTATCGAGGTAAGCTGAAATATAATGATTACAATTCTTTGTTAATATATATTTTTTATAAAGACATAAGATGGTATAGAATTTTATTCGTTAGGGAATATTCACTGGTTTTTCTCTTAATTCTTTCGTAGGCATTATGCCGTGGGTATCCCACAGAGTTTGCGTCATACTTCCATTACTGTAGGTCTCTGAGGTTTGATGATAAACCAGATTATGCTTATCTGAAGAGACTCTTTCGTGATCTTTTTATTCGGGAAGGTTTGAAATTGTTCTTTGATAGGTTGCAGCAACTCTATTGATGTTAGGTCGTTAAACATGCCTACTGACATGGTTGTCTTCTTTCTTCAGGTTTTCAGTTTGATTACGTCTTTGATTGGACTATCTTGAAATATCAGCAGTCACAGATTGCCACACCTCCTACTCGGCCTCTTGTAAGTGCTGTAATGGTACATTTTCAGTGCATTTTAGTGCATACATTAATCTGACATTACTTTATATTGAATAGGGTCCTAATGCTGGTCCGAGCTCTGGCTTGCCTCCGACTGTGGCAAATGCCGAAAGACAATCTGGTAATTATGCCATTCATTTCATTTTCTGCATAGCAGCAATTCATTTGGATGCCAAAACTCTGTTTCATATCTCCCTGTTTACCTAGTTTAGTACCTTGAAAGTGCAGTGACATACTTGTTTTGCTGCATCATTCGGGTTACTTTATATGGCTGTTATAAGTGTTCTCCCAATCTTCTTGAAGTGTTTCTTGTTATATTTTATTCTACTATTTGTTCGTCTTTCTTTTCAAGTACCTCAACTGTTATTTATTCACGTTTTGTTCTTAACTTTTTGCAGGTGGTGAGGAAGGTAGACCAACCGGTTGGTCATTGTCAGATCCTTCTCGTAGGAGAAACTCTGGACCGATTCTAAATTCTGGAAACATTTCTAGGCAAAAAAGTCCTGCTGCAAATGATCGATCTCTTTCTAAAGATGCAATGGTAACGCGTTTCTGTTTAAATCTTGATTCATTAAACTTTCATCCCGTTTGGTTTTTTTCGATTAACTAGTTTGACAATATTTTCTCAGGTCTACAGATATTTCATTTTATTCATTGTTATTTGGGTTTGTACAGTTTTGGATTAATTTATTCCATTCATTTTACATGGGTCATGCAGTTATCAAGTTCTAATTTCATGCGGTCAAGTGGATCATCGAGGAGGGCTGCAGTGTCTAGCAGTCGGGATGCTGTGCTTGTTGGCAGTGACGCTGATCCCTCTCGCCCTCAAACCACAGAATTAAGCCCCGGAACACTAGGTAAAATTTCTAGTGGCCAAAGAAGTTCACCGGTTGTGCCTTCAGAGAACAACCGTACATCTTCAGGAAGAAACATTTCAAACGCAAAGAACTTAGAATCCACTCTCAAGGGTATTGAAAGCCTGCATTTTAATAATGATGAGAGAGTACAGTATTAGCAGCAGCCTCTCTCAATTTCTGGTCCACTGTAAATTTGAAAAACCGTATACATTTGTCACGCGCTTGGGGTGGAATTTGTTTTAAAAGTGTATTATGTTTGAGGAAAGCTGCAACAGTTTGGGGGCTGTCTCTCTAAAGCAGTTTGCAATAAAGATGCGATACAGAAGTGGAAGTTGGATGCCCCGGAAACCCTACCCAGGTAAAAAGCCCTTTTGTCAATACAGTTCGAGTTGGGTCGCCCTGGTTTCACCTTCTAGATACCTTTATTAATTTGATGTTATCATGCATGTTTGTGCTTTTCATCAAACATTACAATGTGACTCAATGCAGATAGACACTGTAAAACTGTAAGTACACCAATGTTTTGATTTTTGATGCATATTATGATATTGTAATCCTCCTTGTTCGGGTTATAAATAGTTAAAAGAACCGAGTGTTAAGACCTGTGAGTTGACGTTGATTCGTTCCTGTTACATATTTTTTTTTTGGAGCTATGTGCGTCAATATTTTTAGGGTTTAGTTTGGCATTGATGTGTTATGAAAAAAAAACTGCTTTTGTTGTGTCGTGAAAACAAGTTGTGAAATAAAGAATTGCTTGGTAAACTATAGTTGTAAAAGTGTTTTATTGTGTTTGGTAAATTTTTATGAAACAGTTTTGACTAGGCTGATTCGGTCTAATTGAAATTTCGGTTTTTCCGAAATTTGGTAATGATCGAAATCGAACTAAAAAGCATGACCTAGTAAATTTGAAAATTTTCAATTATTCATAGATCATTGCAAAACCAAATTTGTCATCAAGATTAAGAGCAACCCAATAACACAATAACCAAACAAACACAGATGAACAATCCCAAATCCCAAATTCTGATGTAATCCTTAAGTTGACCCTAATTCAAAAGCCCTCAATTCTAAATCCCTACTTCGTTTTATAAATATGGAATTGCTTACCTTAATGGCTTGAACACTGGAGATGGAGCAAAGAGGATTGTGGTCGATGGCGAGTTGATAGAGAAATGGGTGGTCTAGAGTTACGCCTTAGAGGATAAAGAAAATAGACAGGGTCGAGAGTGAGAGAGTCAAAGATGCGTGCCTCCAAGTCTTGACCGCACTAGACAGGTTCAAAAGTGCGGAGTGTGGTGAAGTCGGAGACTTGGACAGGGCAGAGATGAGATGAGTCGAGAGAGCTTTGATGGTCGACAGAGTCGAGAGACTGAGGTACTAAGACCATCTCCAATCGATGGTTGGCCAAATGGCTCGTTTTAGCCATCTGGCCCTCCAAGATTCTTCAAGATATTAATATTTTAATGAACAGTACAAGGTTATATTTGCCTCAATCTCCAACCGAGGGCCAGATGGCTCGTTTTAGCCATTTCACAAAAAACCGTCTCCAACCAAGGGCCAAAGGGTCATAGGGCCAAACATAATTTAATTTAATGTTGTATGATGGCTTAGGAAGTTATAGGAAAAAAAAAAATAGAATTTAAAAAAAATATGAAACAAATTTTGTGAAATAGAAGTTATAGGAAAAAAATGGAATTTAAAAAAAATATGAAACAAATTTTGTGAAATAGAAGATATATGAAAAATTTTGTAAATAAAAAATAATAATAAAACTGTAAAAAAAAAAATGCAACGGCTACTAGTCGTTGCATTTGATTTTTTTCTTAAGAAATCCTGTTCGTTATAACCGACAGGAATACATGCTATTATTAAGTATAACAAAACATTAAAAAAAAAAAAGCCAGCCCTCCAGCCCTCTCCAATTCCGTGGGGCCCTCCCAGATTCCAGAGCCCTCTGGCCTAGCCCTCAGTTGGAGACGGTTTTCAGGCTAATTTCGGCCCTCTGGCCCTCTAGATCATTCGGTTGGAGATGACCTAAGGTGAGAGAGAGTATGAAAGTGAGGTGAGAGAGAGAATTGAGTTTTACACAAACGGTTGAGATTCAATCCAATGACGATTATTAATTTGACTATATCAAAAATTATATTAAGATATTTACCTGTTCGTTACGCGATTACAGAACAAACCGGATATGGATACCAATTCCCACATCGAATACTTCACTATTTTCGGATTCGGTATTTTTATCAGTTCAATGAAAGCACCGATCGTTGGAACTAAATTGACGCACATCCGCAGACGCAGGTGAAATCCAATTGGAATTGTCTGTGATCTTTGGTGAGGGAAGAATGAGGTTGATTGGGGGGGGGGGGTGGTTGACTTCGAATACGACTACCTACGTACCTCCAGAAGGAGACTCAAATCACGGGTGTAGTTCTCAGAAAGAATGGTGTGATAAGCAATACATCATGAACCATCATTGACGAATAGACTATGGAGGGGTGTTAATAAGATGAGTTCTCCATGAACGTGTCTACATGTAGACGGTGACGTGGTGAGGAAATATTTGTGTTGCAGTCTTCTAGAGAAGATGAAGAACAGTTCGAGAGTCCTAGAGAAGTCTCCTGAAAAATGTCCATGCTAAAGTATTTATAGAGATCTTGAGAATCCTTATAGGAAAAGTAGTCTCCATTAAATTGGGATATGATCTAGAAGATGTCCAATTCTCCTAGGATTATGATTACGTTACCTAACCCCAAAATATCCTAATTTGATTTGAATTAGGATTTCTTTACTTGGGAGACAAGTAATATCTTCAATGGGCTAAAGCCTAACTTGCCGGACTAAGGATGTCGAACTACGCTTCATAGGCTATGAGCATTCTGGTTCTTCTTGCCATCCAAGGTGCCATTTGTCATGGTCCTAGAAAAGCATGGTCCACACCTTCCTAGACCAAAGGGCTAACACAAGGTTCGTGTTTCATCAAATCAAAAGGTTCATAATCATCTTAAGACCTAAGATAACTATATAGTCCATAGGAGAGTGCTATGCATCCGTTAGTAGTTCCATAAATTCTCATTTGTTTCACTTAAACAGTGGGAATGCGTTTGTTGCACTGGACTGTCTCGAACTGGACTAGCTTCAGGGACTAAGCTGGACTGGCTTAGACAAGACTAAGTTAGACTAATTTAGTGAAGCGTTTGGTGCAGTGTCGGACTAAGAAACAAGATTACAATATTATATTATTTTATATTAATTTAATATATATTGATTAATATTTTATTATTACTTTATCTTGTTTTTTCCTTCTTCTATAATCATCATCCTCTCCAATCTTCCTTTCCCTTTTTCCCCTTCTCCGATCTCTATTAACTTGTCCCTACACCTCTCCATCCCCCTTTCCTTTTTACTACACCTCTCCATCCCCCTTTCCCTTTTAACCCATTTTTGTCCCTCCGCCTCTCCCTCCTATTTCCCTTTTCTCCATCCCCTTTCCTTTTTTCCCCTTCTCCAATCTCTTTGTAACCTTATTTCTCCACCCACCTCTCCATCCTCCCTTCCCTTTTTTCCCCATGTCCCTCCGCCTCTCCCTCCTATTTCCCTTTTCTCCAATCTTTGTAAACTTACTTGTCCCTACGCCTCTCCAACTTCCAGCTTTCATTGAATCCCATGCCGTAGAAAATTGAGGTCGATGAACCCAGGGCAGCGAAGCAAACGAAGGAGATAAAGATGTAGCGAGAGTGGACGAAGGCAAGATAGGACGATGGAAGGTCTTAGCTAGTCCTATAGGTGTCGGGGTCTCTCGCTAAGACCGGCCAGTGAAGGCGTTTGTGAAAGCGAATCCCACCTAGTGCCATTAATGTTAGTCCCGCCAGCCACCAAACACAGGATTATAGTCCTATTTAAGCTAGTCCAAGCCAGTCCCTCCTAAGGAGCTGTAACAAACGCCCCCTGGAAGTATTATATGCTACTGATTCAACAAACCTTGGACCAATAGTTATGATAGGCTCAAAGTTATTTTAATGAGATTAAAATGAAGTTGATGTAGCCTAACACTCGTCCCTCGACAAAACGTATTGGTTAGCCTATTGTGAGGCTACATCAACTTCGTTATGAGGCTACGTCAACTTCATTTTAACTCCCTCAACAAAGTTGTTTTAATGAGATTAAAATGAAGTAAGAGGTCTTATGTTCGATTCTCATCAAAGACAAATTTGAATCACATTATTGTTAGTTCATTGTGAGGCTAAGTTCATCTCTTTCTTGTATTGTATATAATATCGTTTGTTAAAAAAAAAAAAAAATAGACCCAAGACTGCCACCGACCCGACCCAAATCCTAACTCGAGTGACCGAGTCTGTTCGGGGTTTTTGTGAGTGCAGGAGCAAAACCCTAACTCGCGAAAGTTGTCGTAGGAAGTAAAGCAGTTGATGAAATTGTTGGGGGTCCAAGCTGAGCAAAGAAAACCGTACCATTGTTTGTATTTGGTGAGTGTTCTTTCTCCTCGCTTCAAGAATTTTTGTCTGGTTGTTTTGGTGCAATTATGCTTAATTTTTGGTGTAAAAGATTGCAATTAGTGCTTCCATGTTGTAGAATCGTTTGTGGTTCAGCGACCCGTTTGCGTGTCTTTCAAAGGGAGCCTATTTTTATCGGATCATATGCATCGAAATCATCATTAGTTGCTGAAAAGGATAAAATCAGAGAGAAAGATCGCTCTTTTACAGTTATGTACCTTATAAATCCATGTGGGTTGTCGATAGATGACGCTGTTTCTGCGTCGAAGAAGGTGCATTTTGATTCCCCAGAAGGACCGGACTCGGTTTTTAATCTTTTCAAACACTACGGAGTCAGGGATATCTCCAGTCTTGTTAGGAGACGCCCAAGGCTGCTCTTAGACGATGCTGAGAAGACCATTAAGCCCAAACTCGAGTTTTTCAAGTCTATAGGCATTTCAGGCGCCAACCTTGATCGGATGCTTGGTTTTAGTTTGAAACGAAACTTAGAGAGAAGTATCAAGCCTTGTTATTATACATTGAAAAGTTTAGGTGTCTTCAATGACGAGGAGCTTGCTCGTTTCTTAGAGAACAAACAGTGGGTAGAGCCGGCCAAAGTGATAAACAACCTTGTTCCCAACACTTCGCTTCTGAGAGCAGTTGGAGTAACAGAAACCACAATCTCTTATTGGGTGGTTCATCATCTCTCTGCATTGTTACTTGAAACTGAGAAGTATAAGGGAAATGTCAAGAAGGTCATGAGTCTGGGTGTCCCCCCTTCGTTTGACAAATTTATGGCTGCGGTTAATTCGATGAAACTGTTGAGTGAAACAAAATTTGCACAAAAGATTGAATTTTATAAGAAGCGGGGTTGGACTGCAGATGATTTCTTGTTGGCATTTCAAAAGGACCCTTATTTTATGGCATGGGAATCTAGCATAGAAAACATATCTGAGTGAAATGGATTTTCTTGTGAATATAATGGGTTGGCAGCGTGCAGATGTGGCCGGAAATCCAACCGTTCGACATAGAGGTTTGGAGAAGTGGATTGTAACAAGGTATTCAGTTATTAGAGTTCTTCGTTACAAAGGCTTTATAGTAAGGGGAGATCATTCTCTTGGGACCGTGCTGGTTGCTTATGGGCACAAATTCTTGGATAGGTTTGTAATCAAATATCATGATCAAGTACCTGAATTACCGAGCATCTTTGAAGGGAAATCCACACTTGCAGAACTAGGCTTAGGATTTGATCAAAACTGAGACTTGTATGGAGAAGCTGCTTCTGTTTTTTGTTTCTTTGACGTTCCAATAGGCAATAGGTATTTATTTTACTTGTTCTGACGTTGGTTTTATATCCGCACTGCAAAATTGGCACTCCTTTATGCTAATTTCTTCTTATAAGTTATTATTACTAGGTCTATATCCTATCTGACACTGATTAGTTTGTGTATAGTAGATGCACTTTTAATGTTTCTGCCAAACTTGAATTGTGTTTTCCGGTGGATGACGAGACGTGGCCGGAATTCCAAATGCAACTTGGGTTTTTATCACATTTCTTTTAATTGAAGTCTCAATGCAGTGGTTCCAGAATTTCTTGTACTTCATCCCTCAAGTCTCAGTTTGTTAGGCGTCCCTGGCGCGTTATGGTTCTATACCTTGATTCAACAATGTAACTTGCTATGGTTTCCCTCTTCATTCCCCAGTGAAGGTTGCAGAAAAACTTGGACAGAGATGCAACGATCATGTCATCCCTAGGGCATCTCTCGCTAATATATACGAGTTATGATGTATTTCCTTCTCTAATGGACTAGAATTTCAAACTAAGTTTGCCTAATCCAAATTTGGGTTTCCAAAGGAACACAAAGTATAAATTTTTTTTTTCTTTCTCTAATGTAAGGTTTGGACCAAAAACTAAATGAAGTCATTGGAGGAAAAACAAGAAACCTCAAACTCTTTTCTTGTCATAAGAGAAAAACTTATCATTACTTGTTGTATACTCAAATATCAAACTTTATGCAAGTAGTCGACTAATCTGATTAATAGGGTTTTGGGTTTTTTATTATGCGTCTCAGGTTCGAAAGTCTTTTAATTCCTAACTTAGTTTAATATTTTGAATCATCCCCCTCCCTTTAATAATAATAAATTTAAAAAAAAAAAGTGTCAGCTTCATCTACTTGTCGGTATAGAAAGTTACATGCGATTTACACATAAATATTTAAATTTTAATGTATGAGACCACTTAATATTACGATTTAGTCATATTTTTCTTCATTTGTAAGTGAGAATCAATTTTTGCCAAATAAATGCAACTTTTTTTTCCCTCTATTGAAAAAAAATTACTCTATAAATATTAGTTGGTTTCATAATAGCGTCCAAAACAAAATAAAATTGAAAATGGGAGCACTTGTTTCCTTCAGCCAGTTCTGGCTGGCGTAGGAAGTAAATCAGTTGATGAAATTGCTGGCGGCTCGAAACCAAGAAGAGAAACCATTGTCTATTTGGTGAGTTCCTGCTCGTTCACTCCAAGTACTGCATTTGTGCCTGGCTGTATTGCATCCATCCAATTATGCTCAATTCTTGTTGTAAAAGATTGCAATTAATGCTCGGAATTGTTGGTGATTCAGCGACCCATTTGAAAGTTTTCCAAAAATAAGCTATTTTTCTCAGGTCATATTCATCGAAATCATCATTAGTTTCTGAAAAAGATACACTAGGAGAAAAATGTGGCTCTTTTACAGAGTCTTACCTTATGAACTCATGTGGGTTGTCCCAAAAACTCTCTGTTTCTGTGTCCAAGAAGGTACAATTTGATACCTGAGAAAGACCGGATTCGGTTCTTAATCTTCTCAAACACCATGGATTCAGTAAAACCCACATCTCAAAACTTGTTAAGAAACGTCCAAAGTTGCTCTTAGCCAATGCTGAGAAGAACCTTGTCCCAAAGCTTGAGTTTTTCGCTTCTATTGGCATTTCAGGTACCGGCCTTGCTCACATGGTTTGTATCAGCCCGGTTGTTTTAGAACGAAGCATAGAGGGAAGTCTCATGCCTTGTTATCATATCATAAAAAGTTTACTTGTTCTCGATGACTACAAGCTTTCTCGTTTGTTTGCGAACATTCACTGGGTAGGGCTGGCCAAAATGAGAAGCAACATTGCTCCCAACATTTCAGTTCTGAGAGCACTTGGAGTGCCAGAAACCTCAATCTCTTATTGGGTGTCACATCGTCCTTTTCTAATATCCCTTGAATCTGACAAGTTTAAGGAAAATGTCAAGAAGGTCACAGAGTATGGGTGTCCCCCCTTCGTCTGCCTCATTTATGAAAGTGCTGTATGTGATTACTCGGGTGAATGAACCAGAATGGGCACAAAAGATGGAGCTTTATAAGAATTGGGGTTGGACTGAAGATGATTTCTTGTTGGCATTTAGAAAGAATCCTCAGTTTATGGAATTAACAGAGAAGAATTTTTCGAGTAAAATGGATTTTCTTGTGAACAAAATCAGTTGGCATCCCGCAGACGTGGCTGGAAGTTCAGTTGCTCTAAATTATAGTTTGGAAAAGTATATCATACCAAGGTGCTTAGTTATTAGAATTCTTTGGTCGAAAGGCTTGATATCAAAGGGAGAATTTTCTTTAGGTACCCTTGTCAGGAAACTGAAGCAGTACTTCTTGGATAGGCTTGTAATCAAATATCAAGAGCAAGTACCTGAATTACTTAACATCTTTGAAGGGAGATTGAGACTTGCAGAACTGGGCTTAGGATTTGAGCAAAAGGTGGACGGTGTGAAACAATTTTAGGAAGAAGCTGCAATGTTGTTTCTTGTTTGATGATTGAAGACCAACTGTAAGTCCTCCTGCCACAAAATGTGAAATCTTTCTCTACTTTGACATTACAATAGGCATTTCTTTAAATCAATGGCTATATGAAGAAATATGTTTCATATCTGTATGGATGACTTCTCCAAATAGCATGTATTGCAGTGTTCTTGTTTGGATTTTCCAAGTCTCCAACCGAGAAGTTTTCCTCACTCGGGAAATTAAGGGAACACTACCTCAACCTACATGCTCCACTCACAAAGCTTCAACAAAAGAAAAATTCAAAGAACTTAGCGAAGAAGGCTTTGGTGTATTTAACACAATACGTTGAAATGAAGCAAAGCTTTTTTATTGATATCCCCGATAAGTTACAAATATGTACATATACATGAGTCAAAATAAACAAACAAGAGGGAGCCTTCACAAAGGTTGCTTAGGAGAAGTCTCAGCAGTCGGTAGAGCCCCAGAAAGAGAAGGCACCGGAGGGGGATTATTCGGAGCCTCAGTACTGGACAGAACCCTAGAAGGAGGAGGCATCAGAGGTTGATCATTTGGAGCTTCATTACGCGGTACAGCCCCAGAAGACAAAGGCAATAAATGCCTTTGGAACAAACCCACAAACCTCTGATGATCAAGTAAAACCTGACAATCAGATTCCTTCATCTGGTCAAGCTTCCTCTTCATGTTTGTAGCATAGTCATGTGCGAGCCGGTGCAACTGTTTATTCTCATGCTTGAGCCCTCTAATCTCCTGTTTGAGACTCATCACTTCAGCCGCCAATGATTCAACTTGGTGGGTTCGAACAAATAGGCGTTGGGCTATATTAGACACAGAACCTGCACATTGAACACTGAGAGCCAGAGAATCCTTAACAGCCAATTCATCAGACCGTTTGGAAAGTAGCTTGTTATCTTTAGGAGTGAGAAGGTTCCTGGCCACCACCGCAGCGGTCATATCATTATTCATCACGGAATCCCCAACAGTAAGAGGACCAGTAGGGGAGACGAAGGATGGGCGCCATATGTTGTCTGGAGAAGGCGTGGCTGCCTCTTCAACAAGGTTTAAGTCAAAACGACGGTCGGAGGGGCCAGACATTTTCAAAGGTGTTGAAGAGAGAAGAGGTCGGACAAATCAAGATCTTAGAAGTGCAAGAATGGAACTTCTACTGGTGGAGATTCAAGTGTGCTTTGGAACTTAATGCCAACCTTTATAAAAATCTGCACTCGACGGAGCTTCAGAAATCGAAGAGGCGCCTGCTCAGAAATCGAAGAGGCGTTTGCTTTCTCAAAAGCTGGGCTGCTCAGAGACCACGAGGGTTGATCTCAGAAATCGAAAAGCCGTTTGCTTTCTCAAAAGCTAGGCTGCTCAAAGACCATGAAGGCCGATCTCAGAAATCAAAGAGGCGTTTGCTTTCTCAAAAGCTGGGCTGCTCAGAAACCACGAGGGCCGATCTCAGAAATCGAAGAGGCACCTACTTTTTCAGCCTTGTCAAACACCTATCACACACACACTCAGCTTTGCGGAAATTACGGGCATTCTGTCGAAGATTTCTGGTGAAGTAGAAAGCACATGAATCTTACTGTTCAATCACCCATTTTCCACACGCAACATTAGCTCATGGGTACCACATATAACTTTGCCAAAATTCTCTGACAAAGTTAAGACACGTGAAGCTTGCAGCTCCCACTACATCGCTCTGACCAAGAAGGGTAAAAGAATAGCAAAGAAACAGCACTAACAAAGTTTAGAAACATAAATTTTGAAGGTCTAGCTACCATATTATTACCCACAAGGGTAAAGGAACAGTACCACTGCTGGATAATTGGAAAGTCCCTGTGTGTCAACCTCTGTGCTCTATGGCAAGGTAGACTAGCAAACATGCCCAACATTTACTCACATTCGAGAAAACACTCCCAACAAGATTGCTTGCTCCAAAATCGAAGAGGCATTGCCCTCCGAATCTCGAGAGCCAGACTCCCAACATGATTACTTTCTTAAAAATCGAAGAGACACCGCTCTCCGAATCTCGAGAGCCAGACCCCCAGCAGGATTGCTTTCTCAAAAATCGAAGAGGTATCGTTCTCCGAATCTCGAGAGCCAGATCCCCGACAGGATTGCTTGTCTGTATCTTCACACGCAATATCAGCTTTCCAGATACCACAGACCACTTTTTCAAAGTGCTCTGACAGAGTTAAAACATGTGAATCTGGCATCTCCCACTACCGTGCTATGACCAAGCAGGGTAAAAGAATAGCATTACTACTTGTTGTTAGGGAGACTTCTATATATGTCGACCTCCATCCCTAACGGACAGGCAGACCTGCAAAAATGCTCAACCCTTTCTCATATCTGAGAGGGCACTCCCAATGAAGCCTTTCGAAATATTCAGCTTTCTTTCCCCCCGATAATACCTCTGGAAACAAGCTATACTAAAGCAAGAATATCTCATATCATCAGGGTTAAAAGCAAGAGTATCCCATATCATGCTTTTTCGTGGACTTTTCCTTTGGCCTTGTTCTTACCTGCAAGAGAAGGAGAAAGAGAGCAATCAGTCAGCACTTGGAATCAAGCTTCCAGTCAGGAACTGACTGCCTGGAACCCCTTACCTGATTACTTACCTGACATTGCTGTCGAGTACTCATCTTCAACATCTTATGCTTCCGGGGAAGATACCGCATCTGCCTGAGGAACAGATAGGGCAAGTGAGAAGGATACAAGGAAGCATGTGGAGACAAGCGTAATAGCACACGTGCCGATACATCCACTACTTTGTCAAAAGCAAAAGTATCCCATATCAGCAGGGTTGAACGTACTCTAGATTTGATGGACTTGTTCTGACCCTCAAATTCTTCAGTCGGCCTTATACTCTGGAGGAAACCAGAAAACCCTCCAGCCCAGTTTAAGAATAAGCCTGTGGAAAGTTACTTCTTCAAAAGCAAAAGTATCTCATATCATCTCTTCTCATTTTTCTTTTCTTTATCCTTCATGCTGCCTGCAAGATAGGGAGAATGAGAACAATCAGCCGGAATTCGAAATCAAACTTCTGATCTGGGACTGATTGCTTGGAGCTCTGATTGCTTACCTTGTCTGTCACCTCTTTCAGCAGATCCCCTAGCTCAGCGACTTGGGGAACTCCTACTACATGGTTTGTATCGCGCTTGACCAAGCCTGAAACTACAAGTAAGCTTCAAGTGAAATTGATACATTACCTTGTGCATCTCCACCAGTTAAAGATACCACCCCTGGATGGAGGAAGAGTACTTCCAGAGAAGATGCCATATCTACCTATGAGACAGATAAGGCAAGTGAAGACGATACCACACTTCGGTACTTAGAAGTTTCGTGATTACGAGATCTTTCTCCCACAATATTTCCTAATGTCATTTGTACTAAATCATTCACTTGTACTCACTAAAGGAGAGCTTGAACCTATGTACTTGTGTAAACCCTTCACAATTAATGATAACTCCTATATTCCGTTGACGTAGCCAATCTAAGTGAACCACGTACATCTTGTGTTTGCTTTCCTGTCTCTATCCATTTATATACTTATCCACACTAATGACCGGAGCAATCTAGCGAAGATCACAAAAAGTGACCATTTTCGCTACCTAGGATCTATCTTGCAAAAGAACGGAGAATTAGATGGAGATCTCAACCACAAAATACAAGCTGGATGGATGAAGTGGAAGAGTGTATCTGGCGTGTTGTGTGACCGTCGTAGGCCACTGAAGCTCAAGGGAAAATTTTATAGGACGGCAATAAGGCCAGCGATGCGGTATGACACAGAATGTTGGGGGGTGAAGCATCAACACGTACACAAAATGGGTGTAGCAGAGATGAGGATGCTTTGTGGAATGTGTGGGCACACGAGAAAGGATAAGATTAGGAATGAGGATATCCGAGGTAAAGTAGGAGTAGCCGAAATTGAAGGAAAGATGAGAGAAAATCGGTTACGGTGGTTTGGACATGTGCAAAGAAGGCCTACCGATGCTCCAGTTCGAAAATGTGACTACGGGACAGAGGTTCAGGGCCGAAGGGGTAGAGGAAGACCTAGGAAAACTTTGGAAGAGACCCTAAGAAAAGACTTAGAGTACTTGGATCTAACGGAGGACATGACACAAAACCGAGCGCAATGGCGTTCTAGGATTCATATAGCCGACCCCACTTAGTGGGAAAAGGCTTTGTTGTTGTTGTTGTTGTTGTTGTTGTTGTTTCTGCTGTGATCAACTTAAAATTTAGTTTCCGGAAGCCAGTGGGCTGGCGTCATGTAGATGTGCCCAGACTTCCTAGTGCAACTGGTCTTTGTATTTGAGGAATGAGGTGTATTTAGTGAACAAATTGGTAGATGAAACTCTGTTAGTCTTTTTCTTAATTTGATGACTAAAAGGATCATAAGAACTACTTATTCATTGAAAGCTCTACTGTAAAATGTGATTTTAAATGGCTATACACACAGATTTGATTGAGTTAATTCCATATGCATGAGTTGCTCATGAGATATAAATATGCTGTTATAGACACATCAGAAAAAACCATCCTCCCCGGTGTTAAGATAATTCTGCTACACTTGAATACAGCCTCAGTCAAGTGCCAATGCTGTTTGTGATGGTCTGAGGGCAATTAAAAATACAGTTGAAGATGTAGCTGTTGCCTTAGTAAGTTTGAATTAGAGATTTGCCCTAAAAAAATTTCTTTTTCCTTATGTTGTTTTGAAATGTACGGTCTTCTCCATGTTGTATATGGCATAAGTTTTTGGCTTCTGGTGTGTATATATATATCAGATCGTGAGTTGTATATGTTGACGGAGTGCTGGAGCTATTGGGGTTGCAGCCAGACATTATTTAGTACACGAAGTTAAGAAAACTATTCAAGGGGTAACTGAATGTATTTCTCAAATTTCTTTGTCAGAAACACTTTTGACCACCTCTATCTTTCTAAGCCTTTATCTTTCTCATATTGACATACTCAACTTGGTGTTGAAAGCTTTTGCTGATGCTCTCCTTCTAAGACGCTGAGAATTCTGGCCCTGATACGAGCAAGATGTGAAATTGGTAATTGCTCTTTCGGTATACTTGTTTGAAAGTTCCTGAATGTTTCAGTTTATATAACTCATTGATGTTTGTTATTTTATGCAGGCCCGTAATTTCGTCTCAATTGTTGTTGGTTGATGAAGTAATCTGTGCTGGGCGTAACACGCAGAAGCCAAATTAGCTTCAGCAGATGTTTTGGGCTGTCTGAAGCGCTTCTTTTGGTGTCTTCAGTGCGAATTGGGTGAAACTAGTTTAATGTAACTGACCGATGTGAGTTGTGTTGTTGAGGATTGTTAGAGAAAATCATAATTTTCATCCGCCTCTCCTTACAATTTTTGGTATGGAACCGGAATTGCAAGATATCTCATGTTTATCGTCCCTAAACCCTAAATTCAAAATTTGAGACTCTATGCTTTGAATTTGATACCAAACTTGCTAATTACTCGATCTTTGAGGCTTGGAATAGGTTTTTTTAGTGAACCTCGACAGTACGAGGGGAGCTTTATTTATGAATTAACTGAAAAATCAAGGGTAAATAAAGGAAAGGAAAACGCCAGTAGCTACTTCGCAAGTCGCAAGGCTTTGTATTTCACTTGTCCCCTGTCGGTTGCAGACCAAAGTGGCTGCACCACATTCGCTTATAAAAGATGCAAAACCTTGCAGTATGACTACAAGCTTTCTCGTTTGTTTGCGAACATTCTGTGGGTAGGGCTGGCCAAAATGAGAAGCAACATTGCTCCCAACATTTCAGTTCCGAGAGCACTTGGAGTGCCAGAAACCTCAATCTCTTATTGGGTGTCACATCGTCCTTTTCTAGTATCCTTTGAATCTGACAAGTTTAAGGACAATGTCAAGAAGGTCACGAGTATGGGTGTCCCCCCTTCGTCTGCCTCATTTATGAAAGTGCCGTATGTGATTACTCGGGTGAAAGAACCAGAATGGGCACAAAAGATGGAACTTTATAGGAAGTGGGGTTGGACTGAAGATGATTTCTTGTTGGCATTTAGAAAGAATCCTCAGATTATGGAATTTGCAGAGAAGAAATTTTCGAGTAAAATGGATTTTCGTGTGAACAAAGTGGGGTGGCAGCCTGCAGATGTTGCTGGAAGTCCAATTGTTCTAGTTTTTAGTTAGCGGAACTGGATTATACCTAGGTGTTCAGTCATTAGAATTCTCATGTCGAAAGGTTTGATAGCGAATGGGGAATTTTCCATGGCTACCTTGCTGGGTACCGGAAATGACTACTTCTTGGACAGGTTTGTAGTCAAATATCAAGAGCAAGTACCTGAGTTGCCTAGCATCTTTGAAGGGCATATGGGACTTTCGGAACTGGGATTAGGATTTGAGCAAAAAGAGGTCGGGGTGAAACAACTGTAGGGAGACCCGCTTCATTTCATGACTGTAGGACTGTAAGTCCTGCTGCCACAAATTGTCAAATCTTGCCCTACTTTGAACATTACAATAGGCATTTAATTTAATTCTTCTTTCTATCTGGTAAAGAGTGATTTTTCAAAGGCTCTATGATGAAAAATGTACTTTTCGGGTGGCATATTATGCAAAATTGGCACTCATTTATGCTAGTTTTATTTTAGAATCGCTGGGTCTGTGTCCACTCTGACGCTAGTTAGTTTATGCGTTGTAGACACATTTTTAATTTTTGTTCCTGCCATGATCAACTTAAATTTTATTTTCTGGTGGAACTGGGTTTTGTATTTTCTACGGATGTATGAAGAACTGGCGTCGTGTAGACGTTGCCAGAATTCCAAGTGCAACTGGTTGTTGGGTTTGAGGAAGGCAGTGTAGTGTAGTGAACAAATCTCAAGATGAAGCTTGTTAATTTTCTTCTCAATTTGATGACTAAGAGGATCAGAAGAACTACTTACTCATAATAATGACAAAACTCTTACTGAATACCTGTTATTTATGTTTGCTGCTTCTTTCAGTTGTTGATTCTCTGTATGACAACCTGACACACTCCGACCCGGAATGTCCACTAGGACTCTGAATTGAGCTGTGTTGGCCGACACCTGGAAGGTGACGAAGCCGTAAAGTATAGTGATGTGGAAAATGTGAATAAATTTAAACCTAAAAGTGCCTAAAGACAAGAGTGCGTTGTGAACGAGAATGAACTCATTTTACACGCAAGGTCAGAGCATAAGTAAAGTACAATAGTGTGGTTAAGGATCATACCCTTAGAAGTAGCCACCTATATTAATATTCGCCAAGAATCCTCGTCGATACGAACTTTCAGCCGCTAAAACCTGGAGAGGCAAAAAACAGAAAACGTGAGTGGACAAAAACAAAGTTTTTTTAAAACCATTTCACTTTCCAAAAATAATAATCCCTCATCGTAAAACTCGTATAATTTCCCAGAAAATAATAATATATACGTATATAGAAATCATGCTCGAGAGTAGTGACTATATGCCATGTCAAGGATCTTAGTAATGAAATAAGTAAGCCAGGTGAAATAAATCAATGTAAAATGACATGTCAGCCAGAGTCACCTAACATGACCTGTACGGCTGAGCCTATAGCTCATCTACTAATTCATGCACACGAGTCAGAACCACTTAATGTGGTCTATACGACAGGCCGGGTGTAAATAGATACACTCAAGTGCTACGATCACGTGAAGGCTGTGCGAAGTATCGCAAGTCACCTACGAGTCGGAACCACCTAATGTGGTATGTACGACAGGCTAGCACCTGCCTTGGATCCAACGTGAGCATGTGGTGCGGGAGGTGAACGATCACGTGAAGGCTAGGCCTTGGCCTCGGGCGAAGCACTAACACTGGGGTGCAGGATAATGAGCTCTAAATGCATCTATATATATCCATACACAATGCAACCACTACCATCATACAGTACTCACCTGAAGCTTACCTGGACCTCCGCAGCATCATATAATATTATGCATACCCATACTAATGCATATACTAAAATGAAATGCAAGTATGCATGTCACTTAAAAAAACACAAGATCAGTTTCTCAGCAAATGTAATATATATATGTTGAAAACCAAAAGTCCACTCACAAAACATGACATTGGGCCAAACCCGCCTCGCGGCTTCGAAGATCCTTGCAATATGTTTCACCTAGAAACAAAACCATTATATAGTTATGCATAATGTGTTAACATATAAATGAGTTTTCCAGATTTTATTTCGTGTTTTTTTTCCCCTAAATTTAGGAGCTCATTTCAAGCTCAATTTTCAACCAAATCTAATGATTCAAAAGCCAACTAGAAGCTAGGAATGTGGGGAACATGTTTGAACCAGTTTGAAGTCGATTAGTGGCCGGAGTTAACCGGGGAAATGGTCAGAAAGTGGCCAAATGGCCACGGGTCCAAGTTTTCTTGAGTCTGGGAAATTTTATCCCAACTTTCAGAGCTAATTCCTAGCTCGATTCTCAATCAAATTCAATGATTCAAGAGCCATATTAAAGCTAGAAATGTGGGGAACAAGTCCATCTAAATTAGAGCCGATTTTACGTCGGTGTTGGCTCGAAAAATGACCTAAAGATGGTCAAATGGTCACGGCCAAAATTTCCAAAAATCTGGAAATTTCTTCCTAACTTTCATAACAAATTTCTAGTTTGATACTTAACCAAACTTGATTATTCATTATAAATGTAGAGAAGAGATTAATACCCTTAGGAGGCCAAATGGAAATCGGAGTTGGTTGGAAAAATGGCTGGAATGTGGCGAAACGACCACGGATTGGAAATTTCCAGAATGAACAGTAACCTTCCTTTGTGTTTTCCGAGCTTCTACACCACCAAAACCACCCACAAATTTACCAATCATGAACCTAGACATGATCTACAATGATAGGGACCAATTTCGAGGCTTACCTTAGCCGGAAATGGTCAGAATTCATCGGAGAAGAGTGATGCACAGTGATGGTACTATGCGGCGTGGGTAGGTAGTTTTCTCCTATTTTTAGGTCCAATGGCTCACAAGGATTACAAGGGATGATGGTGGGGATGTTGTCTTGCTGTGGTTGCAGGTGTAGATATGTGGGTGTGTGTGTGTCTCGGCAAAAGAGGAGGAGGAGTAAAGGTGAGTGGGAGTGGAAAAAGAAGAAGAAAATAGAGAGAGAGGAAGTCACGGGTCAACCAAAGAAACCTCCAAAAAATGGGGGAGAAATCTGCCATGTGGCAGCCCATGAGTGGTCCAAGGGTGGGATAAAAATCTCCACTTGTGAAATTACCACAATGCCCTTACGTTAAAAAATTCTTAAAAGCTTCGTAATAACTAGGGGTGGTTCGGTATGAGATCCCATACCGAAACCCTTGTCTCGATTCTCAAACCAATTTTTTCGGGAATCTCAATTTGAATACCGATCCCAAACCAAATTTTCGAGAATCCTGAAATAGTTTCTGGATTTCGGGACAAATCGGGAATCCTGAAATGGTTTTGGGCTTTTGGACTAAAATTTGACATATTATGCTTATGTAACTCATTGAATGAATTGTTAGAATGGGCAAACATATCAAGCAAGTCTCATTCACATTCTTAGAAATGATAGATTGTGCAGGCTGGTTAGTCTGAGACTGAGAATCTATTGCATCTCTTGCTAGTTTAAATGCAAATATAATCTCATATTGGGGCACAAGCATTGGATTGCAAACTGTAAACTTTGCTTGAAGGCTCTTAACCTGACTGACAAGCATTGCTACCTTGCACTGCTTTGCTATCCATTTACCAGTAATATGCATATGTAAAATACATATTTACAATGCCAACAAGCTCCATTTATTGGTGTAAACAGTAAAGAGACTCAAGCATAGTAACTAGTTGATCCAACATTCTTGGTTTCGACATAAATAAAACAACATTGCTTACGTCATATCATAATTCATAACATATTCCATTCTCTGTAATAAGTTCAAACCATAAAGTCCATAATCAATTATAAAAGAATAATATATATGTATAAATATATATATATATATATATATATATATATATATATATATATACATATTATAAGTAATAATATATATTTTCGGTTCGGTATGGGATTCCCGAAATATCGAGAAGCCAATCCCGAATCCCATACCAAAATTTCGGGACCGGTTCGGGATAGCATCCCAAAAATTTTGGGAATTTCGGTTTGGGAAATTTTTGGTTTGGGATCGGGATTTTTTCGGTTCGGTTCGGAATTTTTGGGAATTTTTTCCACCCCTAGTAATAACTCTGAATTCGATTCCGATCGCGCCTACACGTCCGTATCGTCGAGTCTTCAAGAATACGCTAAAAAATATTTCATATGCCACACTATACGTTGGTCAACAAAAATAAATACCCTTGCCTCTAGGGCATTTTCGTAAATTCACATTTTAAAATTTAAAAAATTTATAAAATTGTAGAACTAGGAACGGGTTATCACATAAACCCTTTCAAAGCTTCCTGGTTTTGGTCTTGCATGAACTTGTAGTTTGCTATCATCCTCATCAACTCTATTTTCGAAGTTCTATATTATGATTTGCAAAAGAATCATCATTCCCTGGTGTTCTGTTCTCTATCCTGCTATCCAAATGGACAACTTACATTAAGGTCAAGTTTTGGATGTTCTAACCTGGCTGAAAATGTGAACTTTGCCTACTCGTGTGAAGCTCAATGACCACACGTGCTTCACTTTATCTCGTTTGTAGTGTTCACGTGTTAGGTTTGAAAATTTGCTACACGTGTGGCATGTAAGAATGTGAGAACAAAGTCCTACATCGGTTAGGGGCCAAACCATGAAAGAACAAAGTCCTACACGTGTGGCCTTATTCCAACCCTAAAAAATCATGATCCCACAATCGTTCCTAATTATGTATCTAAAAGGACTTGTGCCCCCTTGAGGATGGATAGTTATCTAAAGACCATGTCTTTTAGAGTAAATCAAAATAAGTACTATTTCAAATCTTATGTGGCTTGGCTATTCAGCCCCGAGAATTCTACAAGCCAATCGAGACATTTGGGATTCAGGCATGTAGCCTCAACAAATGTGTCATCAATATCGCAATCATGATTAGTTATGTATTAACAAGAAATTTTTAATTGTGACGGAAATACGAGTGATACATCACGTGTTTTTATGTAAATGGTGAGAATTTTTATTTTTAAATTATTAACTTTTTAACACACATATCCCACAATTTGTATAGTAACATGTGATGTATCACCTCGTGTGCTGGTCATATTGAAAAATCTTTGAAAAATCTCTCTATATTAACAGAGAACGAGGGACTGATCATTTTTTCCCAATTAATTCCAGTTGTCGGATTTGTTGCTCGTGTCGAGACGATCTTGATTCAATATCGGATGATATCAGAATATCTTCGGATCTTCTTCTTCATATTATTTACTTCTTAAAAAATTTCCAAGTCTTTTGCTAAAGAAAAAGTTCAGAACTTCTCTTCCATTTCTCGTCTGAAATACCTTGTCCTTTCAATCCTTTCTTTCTTTAGTTCTTCAATATTCATAAATTATGTTTGCTTTTTCAAGCATTCTTTCAGCCACAGCTGCCAATTACAACTCTCAATATGACCCTCCAATGGTTAGGGTTAGTAGTAAAGAAAAATGATAAGTCTTCGTACAACGTCACCGAAATCTTTTGAATGGATGTAGGGTTTGGTGGGAAGCTAGTCACAACACCCAGGCAACCTTGCCTGAACCTTCTGATCCCTGACATCTATGTACCAGAATCCATCCTTGGTACTTAGGTTTTCAACTCTTCTAAACGGAAACTTAATCAACTATGACTTGGCTCTTTGCAATTTGGCTCATGTAGCTTTAGCGTCATCTCCTGCTTCGAATTGTTGGACGAATCGTAGGGGACTAATCTTGGGCTTCAAGAGTTTCGCACGTTGTATAATGTTCAAAGAAGTTCCGATGGCCACAACTTCTTCCAACCAAGGCCCATCCTTCTATGGGCAACTTACATCATTGATCTTCCATGGCAGCACAAGGACTGGTACAAGGATACCCTCACCATGGATGGCAATTGAGAGAGCGGCATTTCTTGCGTACGAGTCAAGAATGCCATTTGCCTAATTTTTGGCCGGATAACGATGTGAAGAGTATTGGTCTTGGAGGTATTTCGAGATCAGGGCATGACATGAATTTTCCTATTTTTTTATATGTTAGCCAAACAAGAAAAATTACAAAATTTAGAAAATAAATTCACATAATTTCAAATTCCATCATTCTATAATTCCTTGGAAATCTTAAATTCCTCATCCAAACATAGAAATATGAAAAGTAGATTACATGCCACTTAGTGCTACGGCCTAGTGACATTCCTCTTCATTGGTAAGTGAGGTCTTAGGTTCGATTCTCGTCAAAGGCGAATTTGTACATTCCTCACCTTCTTAGTATAGATAATATCGTTTGTTAAAAAAAAAATACATCGGTTTATAGCTTAGGGGAGTCATCTCTGCCTTTTTTGTAGTTAGCTGTTTGGACCCAAAATGACGTTTTTGGGCCGAGCCTATAATCACTCTCGGTCCAATAAGAAAGGCGTTAGGAATTTCATAATATTCTCACCAAGGGCTCGCAAAGTGAAAGAAGATGAACAATCTCACAAAGTGAAAGGCACAAACAGAGAAACAAATCTCTTTGAATCTTTCATTCATCCACAAAAACGTTCAACTTCTTCTCCTTCTAGCAAGGAGTGAGTTTTATAACCATTTTGTAACTTAAAATTGAAAGACAATAGGATTAAATTGACATCAAACTGAAAATTACATAACTAAAGTAATGATATTAGCCATAAAACGTCCTAGAAGTAAATTGATTGGCCAAGATGTATTAAAACACCCTTTTTATTCCAGTACATAAATTTATCTTCCAATAATTTATGTGCTCCACTCGAAATGCATTTGCTCTTTTGAGTTATAATACTTTTATTTCACGTTCTGCATTAGTTTCCCGGGACGGTCAGCCCTGCAACCACCATTATTCGAATCAGTAGAGTCCGAACAACAAAATTTGAGCTTTACATGCTTGAATCCGCCCTTAAATCGAGGATTCCATAAGCCCAGCTCGCAGTGGCATTTTTCGACGGGCATCTAACTTTTATTTGACCAATTTCATGCCTTTGGGTTAATACAAGGTGATATTCCTACTCTACACCATCGAATTGGCTTAATAGGTTTTGAAGCTAATCGAAGTCTCAATGCTTTACATTTTGGCTTAAATGTTAAAATGATCCTTGTGTTTTAATCATTAGGTAAATTTAGCCTCTGTGTTTTCAACTTAGCCTCTGTCCTGCTTTTATTCTTGTACTGTTTTCCATCCTCATTCTTTTGAGCTACTGCTGATTCTTTTCGAGGCATCTCGGGTGCCTTGTTTGCTGGTCGAGCCTCGTCCCAAAGTGCATGTTTTTCTACTATAGTGAATGAGTCTGCCAGAGTTAGATCTTTTCCCATGATCAATGCTCTGAATAACGAGTGGTCTGCTGGGAGTCCTTTTTGGAAGGTTACACTAGCTATCGAGTAGTTGCATTCGACTATCTTTTCCTTCTCTGCTTTGACCCTCTTCATATAGTTGTGGAGCCATTCCTTTGGGTTCTTCTTAATGTTGAACAAGTGGTCGGACTTCTTCTTAGTCGAGCAATAGGATGAATATTCTTTGGTGAAAACCAAGAAAAGCTCATCAAAACTCCAAATAGAATGTGGCGGCAAGGTGTGGAACCAATCTTGCGCCTCGCCTTGCAAAATAATGCCAAATATTTACACATGAGGACGTTCCATCCCTCATGAAAGATGTGAAATGTGGCATGTTGAACTTACGTAGAGGTTTTGCCTGCTCGATCTCATCCATGAAAGATAACTTGTTTATATTGGTTATGTCTCATCAGAGCACCTCGTTCGTAACTTCATTGCATTGGAAGTCGCACAATTGTTTGATTAAAATTCTATTTACTCTTCCTGGGGAAGCGGAACTTCTGGTTGCCCCCGGTCATCACCTGCTGGTCTAGGTTGTTCTTCTCTGTGCTCAGCTCATCTATGCCGCGGTTGCGGTGCATATGGTACATTCCTGGTAGGCGAGCAGATTACTCGTAGGTTGCCGGTTGAACTTGTGCTAGATTGAGTAACTACTTATCTTTGTCTATTGTGCTGCCTACTCCCATGTGAAGTAGATGATGCTTTTTGTGGGCCTACTAGCGAATAAACACTTTGCCTGGAAAGTTATCCACGTTGATTATCAGAGTGTGGCCTCAACCGTGAATGTATGCTTGTTTGTGGGCTAAACCGGGAGTGCACACTCCTTCGCCCACTAATTCGAGAGTATACACTATCTCGGAGGCCCAGATGGAATGTGTATATCGTTAGAACGCTCAGTTCATGGCTAGTTGAAGGGCTGCTTATGGGGACATTGCTAGAGAAGTTCGTCGTATACCCTTGTCCTGCTTCTGGACACCTCGTCTAAGGCACTCTGCATCTCGATATGCTACAAGAGTTGATTCACCAAGGTCGTCAGTTGCACGAGGGCACTTGTTAACTCTACGAATTGTCAGGACAAATATTGTTCACCATGTGGGATGGAAGAGCATAGATGATATGCATTTCCTTAAGTGGTGGAAGTGTAATGGACTCCGGGCGAGAGATTTGAGTAGGATATATCAAATTTGCAAAAAACAATTGGGTGAAAATACCCCCTATTCAAACGACAATCCAGAAATTTGAAACCGAGATGGTTGAACCAATCATGGACCGGTTTGGGCTACTAGGTTGGCCGCGAGAAGGGGTTGGACCATGAGTACAGGTCACGTCGTGAGAAGGGTTGGGCTACTGGCTTGGGTTGGGCAGCAAGGGTCTAAGCTTGATGCTGCAAAACGGCTTGGGTTTGCTATTGGGCCTAGGCTGCTGCAGTGACAACAAGTTGAGCTACCTTTTGGGCTGGTGCTTCTTGAGTCGTGACATGATGATCCTGCTGCCATGGAGCTATCCTACTCTTAACTGCCACTCTGGTTACCGTAGCTGCCATGGTGGTGGTGCTCCGTGGTGGCAAAGTTGCTCATCTCGTTGCCGCTTTGAGCCTCGTGGGTTGTCTTAGTGGGGCTACATTGCGATTTACATCACTTGGTCTAAATCCTTAAACGTAAGAAATTATGTTCGTCGTGGTTTCTGAATTTCCAGCCATTGTATTTTTCTCCTACATTTATTCAAAGAATTAAAAAAAATTCTAGGAATAAGAACGTATGAAAAATTTATGTATGAATGAGAAATGAGAAACTTTGAATGAGAGAGTCTTCTTCGAGCGTGTGAATCAAGCTCTCAATGAAAGCACCAATTTATGGATGTAAATTTCGGCCATCTTCTCCTTTGACAAAAATGCACCTGCAAAATAATAAACCCTTTGATTAAGGCCAAAAGGCTCACGCGCCCATGATGAATGGGGGGACTTTCGCCAAAGAATCTCCAATGCCAAAGTTATAATTCTGAAAAAGAATGTACTGAGGAGTTTGTAGGTAGCAAAATGGCTTAGCATTTTAGTGGGATAAAAGAGGTATTTATAGGAGAGTGGCCGACCCCTTATGGTGTATTTGGGTGAATAATTACAAGATATTATGTGAAATAATATTTAGCAATTAACATGTAATAATTCCTAAATTAAATAGGAAGTTTTGGGAGTTACCTTTTGAATAAAATCAATAAAGGATTCATGAGGAATGGTGAGAGGAATTCGAATAAATTCCATATTGATCACCTTTTACTCTTCCTTGATTGAGCCATTATTGTCCATTGCATGTGAGTGGGAATTAGAGCAAGTCCACCGTGTGCTCTAGCCCGAGGGACAGGCGCAAGAATAGGGCTTGTAGCTCGAGTGATGAAGCCCAACGTGTGCTAGCGAGTGAGCCCGAGCAGGCCCGAGGGAGAGGCCCGGCGATTCGTGCCGGCCCTAGCGACGTCAGCCATAACATAAAATTAATAAAAAATTAAAAAATTAAAAAAATGTAGCAGGCTTCGAACGTAACGGCTCGCCGGAGTTCGTCGCAGAGGCTGATGATACACCCATAAATAAATGGGAGAGATCTAGTCCCTCATCCTCCGCAGCTGCCGTCGCCTCCACGCACTCGTGATCCCCCTCCTTCAACTCACGCACCCATATCGCATGATTTGAGTGCCCTAGAAGTCAGTACGGCGAGTCCAAGAAAAAACCACACGCCCTTGCTCAAACTTTCCTACTTCCAAAAGGCGATGGAGACTTACGAAAACAAGTTAAAGGCCGAATGTCAGGCTGAGATACTTGACTGGAACCAACCCAGGCCTAGCCCTCTCACAAGGAAGATCCTCGACACCCCCTTCAAGTAAAGACAAAACAAAAGCTTAGTTTACAACTATATACTGGAAGGAAGGATCCAATTGAACACCTTAACCTCTTTGAGTCCACCATGGCATATTGGATGCACACCGACGAAGAGCGATGTCTTCTCTTCCCCTCCACCCTCTCTGGCAAAGCTCTAAACTGGTATTGCCGTCTTCCACCTGAGACAGTAGACTCGTTTGAGGAACTGAGGAAACTGTTTGTTTCTCAACACATCTTCCAGACCGATCGCTTGCATTCTACAGATGACTTGTACACTATTCGCCAGAAGTCGAACGAGTCACTATGAGAGTATGTCGGTCGCTTCAGCCATAAGTATTCTCGCTACGTTGAGGCAGATGACAAGACCTCCCTCAAGGCCTTCATGGCAGGCCTACGTGATTGTTTCTTCAAGTACATGATCAATGCCAACACTTGGAAGACTTACTCTGAGGTGATGGCACAGGCTTACAACCACGTCTCCGCCGAAACAAGGACATACCAATGGAATCCCCATATGGTTAACCCCTATCAACAAGTGGGAAGTGGAAGTCAAGCTCTACCAAGTGAGGAGATCTTGGCCATTCAAACACCCATTGCATCATCTCCTACCTCATTTAGCTACTCGCTAAGTCACCAAACGTATCTGTCTCTTGGTAAGATGAAGGATTTTTACTCTCAGCAAGCCTATTACAACAAGAGGGATAAAAGTTCGTATCAAGACAACCAAGGGTGAACGTACCGTCGACTATTATGACTATGGGGCCAAGCCTCACTCTTTCAAAATGGAGGACTAGGTACTGAAGGAAATGCTATTATAAAAAAGCATACACATTACAAATGTTTTGACTCTGAACCGCTTGAAATCTTTTGTCACACAAGCCATTCGGCAAATATTTAAAGAAGAGGGAATTCAGATAACTTCTTTTGAGTCTTTTGCGTTCCTAGCACTGGAACACTTGGTCTACGCTGACCTACCCTTATACTCCAACTCAGAGCTTCAACATGCATACTTTGACACAAAGTATGTGATACTAAGTGTTACAACCAACATGGTTCACATATCAAAAGCATGGATCCCTTCATGCATAGCAAAACATTCATAAGCATCACTCATATCAATCAACATAAACATCATACATTCCAACACATTCATACATAAACATTATACATTTCAACACATCCATACATAAGCCAATTGTGCTTCGAAAGGGTTCAACATACTTTGTGTCTTCGACAGTTGTTACAATGTGCCTCGACACCTTGCCCTTATTCTCACCAACCAGGTGATGAAATGTGAAGAAGGAACTCATCTTCAAGCTACCAACCAGGTGAAATGTACAACCTGTACTCTCCTTCATGCCACCAACCAGGTGATGAAATGTACAACCCGTACTCTAATATCATTTGGCAACTTGCCACTCATGCCACCAACCAGGTGAAGAAGGAATTCATCTTCATGCCACTAACCAGGTGATGAAATGTACAACCCATACTCTGCTTCATACCACCAACCAGGTGATGAAATGTACAACCTGTACTCTAATATCATTTGACAACTAGCCACTCATGCCACCAACCAAGTGAAGAAGGAACTCATCTTCGTGCCACCAACCAGGTGATAAAATGTAAAACCCATACTTTAATATCATTTGGCAACTTGCCACTCATGCCACCAACCAGGTGATGAAATGTATAACCCGTACTCGACTTCATGCCACCAACCAGGTGATGAAATGTACAACTCGTACTCTAATATCATTTGGCAACTTGCCATTCATGCCACCAACCAAGTGAAGAAGGAACTCATCTTCGTGCCATTAACCAGGTGATAAAATGTACAACCCGTACTCTCCTTCATGCCACCAACCAGGTGATGAAATGTACAACCCGTACTCTAATATCATTTGGCAACTTGCCACTCATGCCACCAACCAGGTGAAGAATGAACTCATTTTCATTCCACAAACCAGGTGATGAAATGTACAACTCGTACTCTCCTTCATGCCACCAACCAGGTGAAGAATGAACTCATCTTCGTGCCACCAACTAGGTGATAAAATGTACAACCTGTACTCTCCTTCATGCCACCAACCAGGTGATCAAATGTACAACCCGTACTCTAATATCATTTGGCAACTTGCCACTTATGCCACCAACCAGGTGAAGAAGGAACTTATCTTCGTACCACCAACCAAGTGATGAAAGCAACTCACCATTCATTCCACCTACCAGAAGACGAGTGGTACAACTTGTACATGTGAACTCCTAGCATTCACAAATAATCAAAAACCCTCAAGCTTGACAACTCAACTAAGGAAGCACTTATGCCCAACAAGAGTTATAGTCACCAACAAAGTCTTATTGCAAGCCAACAAAAACTTCAGTGCATGGCATACGAAGATCAAGCTATTCAGCCCTCTGGCATCTGCTTCAGACATTTCCCCTCTGTAATAATGCAAACACTACAACTCGTTGAAAGCTTCACACACTCTTGATCAAGACAGTGTAAAGCAAAACCAATTTATGGTGCCAACAAAAGCTTCATCAAAGGAGTTCAACCACAATTCTCAAAAGCTTCACACACTCTTGATCAAGATAGTGTGAAGCAAAACCAATTTATGGTGCCAACAGGAGCTCCATCAAAGGAGTTTAACCACAATTCTCAAAAGCTTCACACACTCTTGATCAAGACAGTGTGAAGCAAAACCAATTTATGGTGCTAACAAGAGCTTCATCAATGGAGGGCAACCACAATTCTCAAAAGCTTCACACACTCTTGATCATCACAGTGTGAAGCAAAACCAATTTATGGTGCCAACAATAGCTTCATCAAAGGAGTTCAACCATAATTCTCAAAAGCTTCACACACTCTTGATCAAGACAGTGTGAAGCAAAACTAATTTATGGTACCAACAAAAGCTTCATCAATGGAGGGCAACTACAATTCTCAAACCTTCGAAGCAAATTCAAGACTGTTCGAAGCAAATTCAATTTATATGGTTCATCCAAACCTTCGACTACTACAAGGTGTGGCTTGCATCACAATCTCTTGCTCAACAATGTGGAAGCAAAATTTGTATATGTTGTCCACCCACATTTTCAAATTTCTAATTTTCCCAACAAAAAAAAGAAAGAAAGGAAATTGGGAAATTCAACAAAGCTTCACCAACAAAAGCTTCATCAATGGGGGACAACTACAAATTCTCAAAAGCTTCATACTATCTTGATCAAGATAGTGTGAACCAAAATTAATTCATGGTACCCAACAAAGCTTCCACCACAAAAACTTCACCGATAAAAGTTTCACCTACAAAAGCTTCACACTATCTTGATCAAGATAGTGTGAAGCAAAATCAATTCATGGTACCTAACAAAGTTTCAACACCAAAGTTTCACCTACAAAGCTTTAATATATATATATATATATATATAATTCAAAAATTCAAAATTTCAAAAATTCGAAAATTCGAAAATTCGAAAAAAAAAAAGAAAAAAAATTCAAAAAAAAAAAAAGAAAATTCGAAAAAACAAATTGCCTAGGCTTCCTCTTCTTTAGGCCTAATAACTTTCATAACAAATATATATGAAGAAGGAGTTTTGGGCTACCACTTAGAAAGGAAATGCCTTATTCGTCAACTCCCTCGACCGGAGACTTAGGGGACTCCTACCATATGCTACTGCGCCTTGATACTCGGAAGTCTCACGACCACTCAGTGACTTGGATTTTTCAAGTCTCCAAACGAGAAGTTTTCCTCACTCGGGAAATTAAGGGAGCACTACCTCAACCTACATGCTTCACTCACAAAGCTCCAACATACAAGCTTCAACAAAAGGAAAAATTCAAAGAACTTAGTGAAGAAAGCCTTGGTGTATTTAACACAATACGTTGAAATGAAACAAAACTTGTTTATTGATATATCCGATAAGTTACAAATATGTACATATACATGAATCAAAATAAACAAACAAGAGGGAACCTTCACAAAGGTTGCTCAGGAGAAATCTCAGCAGTTGGCAAAGCCCCAGAAAGAGGAGGCACCAGATGGTGATTATTCGGAGCCTCAGTACTAGGCAGAACCCCAAAAAGATGAGGCACAAAAGGTTGATCATTTGGAGCTTCATTACGCGGTACAGCCTTAGAAGACAAAGGCAATAAAAGCCTATGGAACAAACCCACAAACCTCTGATGATCAAGTAAAATCTGACCATCAGATTCCTGTAGCTGGTCGAGCTTCCTCTTCATGTTTGTAGCATAGTCATGTGCAAGCCTATGCAACTGTTTATTCTCATGCTTGAGCCCTCTGATCTCCTGTTTGAGACTTATCACTTCAGCTGCCAATTATTCAACTTGGTGGGTTCGAGCAAATAGGCGTTGGGCCATATTAGACACAAAACCTGCATATTAAACACTGAGAGCCAGAGAATCCTTAACAGCCAACTCATCAGACCGTTTGGAAAGTAGTCAGCTATCTTTGGGAGTGAGAAGGTTCTTGGCCACCACCGCAGCGGTCATATCATTCTTCATCACATAGTCCCCAACGGTAAGATGACCAGTAGGGGATAAGAAGGATGGGTGCCATATGTTGTCTTGAGAAGGCATGGCTACCTCTTCACCAAAGTTCAAGTCAAAACGACGGTTGGATGGGCCAAACATTCTCAGAAATTATGAAGGAGAAATGAGGTGTAATAAATCTCTGAAGCAAGGGGAAAATTCCTACAAGCAATAACTCTCTGAATGTACTTCTTGCACACAAGTGGTGCCCTTATAAAAGAAAGGGCAACAGGGTCGTTGGTTCAAAAATCGAAGAGGCACCACTCTCTCGATGCTGAAGAGGCACCACTTTCCACACGCAACATCAGCTCATCGGGTACCATAGATAACTTTACCAAAGATCTCTGACAAAGGTTAGACACATAAATTTTGAAGGTCCAACTACCCTATTATTACCCACAAAGGTAAAGGAACAGCATCACTGCTTCATAACTAGAAAGTCCTAATGTGTGTCAACCTTCTTGCTCCATGGCAAGGCAGACTGGCAAAAATGCCCAACCTTTACTTACATTCAAGAAAACACTCCCAACAAGATTGCTTGCTCAAAAATCGAAGAGGCACCGTTCTCCAAATCTCGAGAGCCAGACTCCCAACATGATTACTTTCTCAAAAATCGAATAGACATTGTTCTTCGAATCTCAAGAGTCAGACTCCCAACAGGATTGCTTTCTCAAAAATCAAAGAGGCACCACTCTCCAAATCTCGAGAGCCAGACTCCCAACAGGATTACGTGCTCAAAAATCGAAGAGGCACCGCCCTACGAATCTCGAGAGCCAGACTCCCAACAGGATTACTTTCTCAAAAATCGAAGAGACACTGCTCTCCGAATCTCAAGAGTTAGACTCCCAACAGGATTGCTTTCTCAAAAATCGAAGAGGCACCGTTCTCTGAATCTCGAGAGCCAGATCCCCGACAAGATTGCTTGTTCGAAAACCGAAGAGGCACCGCTCTCCGAACTTCGAGAGCCAGATTTCCTTGGATAAAGCTTGTCTGCAATCTTCACACGCAACATCAGTTTTCCAGATACCATAGACCATTTTTCAAAGTGCTCTGACAAAGTTAAAACACGTGAAACTTGCAGTTCCCACTAAATTGCTATGACCAAAAAAGGTAAAGGAATATCACTACTACTTGTTGTTAGGGAGACTCCTATATATGTCGACCCCCATCCTCCACAGCTAGGCAGACCTGCAAATAAAAAAAATGCTCAACTTTTCTTCACATCCGAGATGGCACTCTCAGCAGAGTCTCTCAAAATACACAGCTTCTTTTCCTCCCGATAATATCTCTGCAAACAAGCCACACCAGAGCAAGAGTATCTCATATCATCAGGGTTAAAAGCAAGAGTATCCCATATCATGTTTTTTCCCTGTCTTTTCCTTTGGCCTTGTTCTTACCTGCAAGACAAAGAGAAAGAGAGTAATCAGTCAGCACTTGGAATCAAGCTTCCAATTAGGAACTAACTGCCTGGAACCCTTTGCCTAATTACTTACCTGGCATTGCTCTCGAGTACTCATCTTCAACATCTTATGCTTCCAGAGAAGATACAACATCTACCTGAGGAACAGATAGGGCAAGTGAGACTGATACAAGGAAGCATATGGAGACAAGCGTAATAGAAAACGTGCCGATACATCCACTACTTTGTCAACAACAAAAGTATCTCATATCATCAGGGTCGAACGTACTCTAGATTTGATGGACTTGTTTTGACCCTCAAATTCTTGAGTCGGCCTTATACTCTGGAGGAAACTAGAAAACCCTCCAGCCTAGTTCAAGAATAAGCCTGTGGAAAGTTACTTCTTCAAAAGCAAAAGTATCTCATATCATCTCTTCTCCATTTGCTTCTCCTTATCCTTGTTGTTGTTTACGACACAAGGAGAAGGAGAACAATCAACTAGAAGCTGAAGTCGAACCTCCGATCCAAATTGCTTGCTCTGAAGTCTGATTGCTTACCTTGTCTGTTACCTCCTTCGGAAAATCTCCTAGCTCGGCGACTTGGGGGACTCCTACTATAGGGTTTGTATCGCACTTGACCAAGCCCGAAACTACAAGTAAGCTTCAAGTGAAATTGATACATTACCTTGTGCATCTTCATCGGTTAAAGATACCACCCCTGGATAGAGGAAAAGTACTTCCAAAGAAGATGCCACACCTACATATGAGACAGATAAGACAAGTGAAAATGATACCACACTTCGGTACTTAGAAGTTTCGTGATTACTCAATGGCTTGGATCTTGCAAGTCATCAACCGATGAGTTTCCCTCACTCGAGAACTTAGGGGAGCACTGTTTGTACCATACTTGACCAATCCCAAAACTACTGAGCATCGGTCAACGTTATACCGTCAATGACCCAGAAAAGTTTCCCTCCAACCAGGAGGCCAATCACAGCGCGACACATGTCGACATCAGAAGCCAATCATAGCGCGACATGTGTCAACATCAAAAGCCAATCACAATACGACACATGTCAATGTCAGAATGAAATTAGAAACTCTCTTCTATAAATCTCATAATATTTCCTAATGTCATTTGTACTAAATCATTCACTAGTACTCACTAAAGGAGAGCTTGAACATATGTACTTGTGTAAACTCTTCACAATTAATGAGAACTCTTCTACTCCGTGGACATAGCCAATCTGGGTGAACCACGTATATCTTGTGTTTGCTTCCCTGTCTCTATCCATTTACATACTTATCCACACTAGTGACCGAAGCAATCTAGTGAAGGTCACAAACTTAACACTTTCTGTTGTACCAAAATCCTCACTGATTTTGTTCATCAACAATATATATATATATATATATAATTATTATTAGGCCTGGCAAATGGGTCGTGTCTGTCGTGTTCGTGTCGTTTTCGTGTAACACATGTTATCTTAACGGGTTGTGACGTGTCACACCTGTTATCTTAACAGGTGACCTGACCCGTTATGACCCGTTAAGAAAAATATATTTTTTTCTTAAATTTGCACATACCACACTTTGCCTCATAAATATTACTTCAAAACATTAAAACACATAATTTAATATATTTATATATATATATATATATATATAATTATTTTAGTTTTTAGGGGTATAAAATTATTAAATTAATATTAATATATATATAATTATTATAGTTTATTCATACTTTCATTAAGTATAACATAAGATTTTATGGTATCCACTAGTGTAATTTTTTAAATTAAACATCGAATTCATTCATTGTATTCATATAGGGTCAAGGAGTGTAGCTGTAAAAAATCATCAAAATTGGAGTTAAAATAACCATTAAATCATGATTTTTCGTTTTATAACCGTCGAAAAGTTTTGTCCCGTTACTTGATCTCTGAATGTTTGTTTTTTACAATTTTTTGTGTATGCGATCTCGAAGTATATACAAACATGTTTGACGGTTGGATCGTTGAAACTAGTTTTGTAGAATGCGTATCCCATCAAAACAATAGATTCATTAACATTTAAGAGTTTATTCATACTTTCATTAACTATAACATAAGATTTTGCGGTGTCCACTAGTGTAAATATTTTAAATTGAAAATCGAATTTATTCATTGTATTCATATAGGGTCAAGGAGTGTAGCTGTAAAAAATCATCAAAATCGGAGTTAAAATAACCGTTAAATCGTGATTTTTCTTTTTATAACCATCGAAAAGTTTTGTCCCGTTACTTGATCTTGATATGTTTTTTTTTCAATTTTTGGTGTATGCAATCTTGAAGTATATACAATCATGTTACGGTTGGATCGTTGAAAATAGTTTCGTAGAATGCGTATCCCATCAAAACAATAGATTCACTAACATTTAAAAGTTTATTCATAATTTCATTAAGTATAATATAAGATTTTGTGATATCCACTAGTGTAAATATTTTAAATTGAAGATCAAATTCATTCCTTGTATTCATATAGGGTCAAGGAGTATAGCTGTAAAGAATCATCAAAATTGGAGTTAAAATAACCGTTAAATTGTGATTTTTCTTTTTATAACCGTCAAAAAGTTTTGTTCGGTTACTTGATCTCTTAATGTTTGTTTTTTGCAATTTTTGGCATATGCGATCTCAAAGAATATACAAACATGTTTGACGGTTGGATCGTTGAAACTAGTTTTGTAGAATGCGTATCCCATCAAAACAATAGATTCACTAACACTTAAGAGTTTATTCATACTTTTATTAAGTATAACATAAGATTTTGTAGTATCCACTAGTGTAAATATTTTAAATTGAAGATCGAATTCATTCATTGTATTCATATAGGTTCAAGGAGTGTAGCTGTAAAAAAATATCAAAATCGGAGTTAAAATAACCGTTAAATTGTGATTTTTCTTTTTATAACCGTCGAAATGTTTTGTCCTGTTACTTGATCTCTATATGTTTGTTTTTTGCAATTTTTGGCGTATGCGATCTCAAAGTATATACGTTTCATGTTTGACGGTTGAATCGTTGAAACTAGTTTTATAGAATGCGTATCCCATCGAAACAATAGATTCACTAACACTTAAGAGTTTATTCATACTCATCAAAATTGGAGTTAAAATAACCGTTAAATCGTGATTTTTCGTTTTATAACCGTCGAAAAGTTTTGTTCGGTTACTTAATCTCTGAATGTTTGTTTTTTGCAATTTTTGGCGTATGCGATCTCGAAGTATATACAAAAATGTTTGATGGTTGGATCGTTGAAACTAGTTTCGTAGAATGTGTATCCCATCAAAACAATAGATTCACTAACACTTAAGAGTTTATTCATACTTTCATTAAGTATAACATAAGATTCACTAGTGTAAATATTTTAAATTGTCGAATTCATTCATTGTATTCATATAAGGTCAAGGAGTGTAGCTGTAAAAATCATAAAAATCGAAGTTAAAATAACCATTAAATCGTGATTTTTCGTTTTATAACCGTCGAAAGGTTTTGTTCAGTTACTTGACCTTTGAATGTTTTTTTTTTTAGATTTTTTAATGATGCGATCTCGAAGCATATACAAACAAGATTGATGGTTGGATCGTTGAAATTAGTTTCATATAATTCGTATCCCATCAAGTTCAATGGTATATATATATTTATTAAGTAGATTTAAATCTATTTATTTTGTACGTATAATTATTATAGTTTTTATGGGTATAAAATTTAATTTAAAATTATATATATATATATATATAATTATTATAGTATATATTGTCGGAGTCCTCCATCCTAACCAAAATCTCGAAAAACTCATGATAATCGGCGCAGGGAAGTGCACTTGCAAAAGTCCGCCATTTTCTCTTAGTTCCCAACTTGAAACGTTGAAGCATCTCTACCTGATTACCAGCTGTATCAGGGTCATAAAGAGACAAATCAGTAAACTTTCTGTAGTACTCATGCGCTGACATATTCCTCTGCTTCAATCGAGTAAATTCCTGTTTCTTGCGATCAATGTACTCTGGAGGGACAAATCTTTTCTTGAAATTCTCTTTAAATACCTCCCAATCAGCTGCCATTTCTGGGGACATAAACTGAGTTTGATTCCTCCACCAACCTGCCGGCTCTCGACCCAAAAACCAAGTAGTGGTCTCAACCTACCTATCAGCAGGAAAGTTCCCCTGAATTTGCATCACATGAAACGTCTTCTCAATATGGTCTAGCCATTTCTCTGCCCCTTCGTAACCCTCATCACCCATAAACCAATCCAATTTCAAATTGTACATAGTCTCCAGAGGTGTCCTCTGAGAAGGGGGAGGAGGACGAATTGCATTCTGAAAAGCCTGGGCCATTGCTTCCCCTAACTGAGTGATATTTAGGAAATTAGGTTCAGGAGTACGGCGGGATTCCCTACGTTCCCTACGAGGCGGCATAATTCTGACAGAAAACATCAAAAGATCATTAGAGCATTAACAATTATACAGGAATGCAACCTAGGCTTTGATACCAAACTGACACACCCCGATCCTGAGAATCAAGGCGTGCTGGCCGTCACGTGAGCGTGACGTAGCCAAAAGTGCCACACGGAAGCAAGATATAATATAAATATGCAGGAATTTAAACCAATTACTAGCAGAATAACCTACTAGCATAAAAGAGTGAGTTGGAAAGTAAAACACACGAATTCATAGCGTAGGTATAAGTGCAGTCAAGTGGGACTATAATTAAAAGTACAACACCCGCAGGTGAGTCCTACATGCAGAACATCTGTCAGAACGTCGAAAAAGACCTCGTGAGCCACCAACTGCTAACTAGAACCTGGAGGGGTGCAAAACAAAGATGAGTGGGTCAGTAAAACCAAAGATTTTCCAAAACATTTCATTTAAAACATTTTAACCTCTCACCGTAAAACCTGTATACTTTCCCAGAAAAATAGTATATAAACATATATATACATATATCATCAAAACTCCGCTCACCATCTATCAACATAACATCTCAGAAAGAATATGCCATGCCATGCCAAAATATAATATGAATGCATCGATATAAATCAGGTGAAATAATAAATCAACCGGAGACCCTACAGTGGTCCTGTACGGCTGATTCTATAGCTCAATATCCCACTCAGCCGGAGTCACCACAGTGACCTATACGGCCCAACTCTGCACGTTACTCGGAACTACGTATGGTAGTCTGTACGATGAAAAGTGTAAGAATACGCTCTAGTGCTTCTCTTATCAATCATCGGCGCACATAACTAAGGTCACCCACTAGTCGGAATCACATCTAGTGATCTATACGACTAGCATGTCGGAACCCTCACATGGTCTGTACGACATCCACCTACTTGAATCCAAGGCGAGCGTGCGGTGTGGTGAATAATATAAGCACTAACACCTAGGGTGCAGGTTATGAGCTTTCAATGCAATTCACATAAATAAATCGTATGAATAATGTAAACACTCACATGTGCGTCCACAGCGTCAATTCATATATATATGCATCAATTATCAATTCAAATATCTCATCAATTGCATGCATGGCATTTAAAAACATATTTTCATATAAATGCATTTTCTGGGAAAAACAGTAGTATATAGGTAATACGAAAACAAAACTGCCCACTCACTGGTAAGTCGATGGGTCGTAACCCCCGTAACGTCCCTGGATGCGCTCGTCCTCGGGATAGGTGTCACCTATATGCGAAACAACTATAAAAACATTAATTTAAACACATAACCAACAATTCGAAATAACTTTTCATACGATGCTCAATTTGGGTATATGAATATACCACATCGACCTACTCGACGTCATGGACGTCGAGAAATTTTTAGATTTAATTTTAGGCTTGCCACGAGCCCTTACCCGCCGTGGGTGGCACGGCCAAACGCGCGGTTACACGCAGGCCACGCGCCGCGCGTGTCTGCAGGATTATTTTGTAAAAACATGTTCATTTAAGCAACATCAATAAGCATGCAATTAACAATTAAAGGCGGAATCATGCTAGCATGCACTTAAACAAAACATTAACCAAGAAATTCAAAGCTTAGTAGATTAGTGAACCATTAATCAACTCAAATCAAAGTGAGTTGAGATTTATACCTTTGTAGATTCCTCTTTGCATAAGCAAAGGCTAATCACCCAAAGAGAGGGCCTTCATTCCTTGCATCTAAAAACTATGGATTTGGATGGAAGAATAGGTTTCTCCAAGTTCCCAAAATTGAGAACCTCTAAGTCTCTTCACCAAGGTTAGATTGGAGAAGAAATGAGTGACCTTGGAGTAGTGGGATTGCAAGATGCACCCCCCAAGGTGGCGGCCTCTTTAGAGAGAAATGGAGAGACATGTTCTCTCCAATTTTCTCCAAAACAAACCCTAATGAATTTTAGGCTATAAAGTCATATTTATACCTTTATTCATTTGAGTGGCAAACTTGTAAATAAGTCCAAGTTCACTACCCTTAGTATCATGGCCGGCCCTAGGGTATTTTTGGGCTAATTAGGCCTTTGTGAATTATTATTCATTAAGTTGTCATACAACTTAAGTCAATGGGCTTGACGTTCGAAGCCCATTGGGCCTTAATGTCCAAAACTATCCCAAGGTCTTTAACGAACTTATTCGTTTGATTAATTAACATATTAATTAATCCTTGCCATAAATAAATGATTAAACCATTTAATCATTCTTACTCATCTCCATTTAATCTCCAATCTCCACCTCTTATGGTGTGCGATCCATTAGGTTCCTTTTAGCGAGGCAGTTGGCGATTAAAACCATTTCAAATCGATTGTGAATTGAAACTTACTTTCAATTCTCCCTTTAATGATTATACACGTTTAGGGCTTCCACAAACCATGAGTGACACCTTGCAGCATATCATGGTTACCCAAGCTAATCAGAAGAAGTAGAGAAAACCTATTCAGTTTGGGATTACAAATGCAATACAGTCTTTCTCTAATACAATACTCTTGACCACATTGTTTGGTTTGATAGTTTATTTATTCATGTCTACTATCCAATGTGATTCGTGTGCTTATATGATTACCTTGAATGTGATTTAGAACGACTTTTCTAAATCTCATTCATACTCTGGCCAGAGATTCTAAATCATATCATAGAGTATTCTCCCTCAAACAGTTTGAAGGCTAGAGATCCCTTGTTGCGCATTCACTTGCCTCCATGGCTAAGTGGCTTAACCCCAACGATGCCGTCGACACTCCAATGGAATGACGTTTGACATAATCAAAGATCAAGGACTTAACCACAAGACAACTGTGATGCCTCAGGTCAAAGGACTACTTTGCATTATCCCAACCATGAGTTCTCATGTGACATGAGTATGAGAACTCTTCGTTGATCGCGTTCAGTGAACTCATTCTCTACTGAGCACCTACGTACTTGTCTTGATGTCACACACACCAATGACTCGAGACTAGTCACTCTCCCTGAGAGAAGACATAGCACGTACTGATCTTAACGGACTGTTAATGCCCAATTGGCAATCCTATGATCAGGAACGTTTAGGATGTGTTTACGAAAGAATGGTCTCATGAATCTAACTTCATTAGATTGCATTCTCCCAATCACATATTCCTTGGACTTTATCGTTTAAGCATATAACATTTATATGAGACGGCTCAAACAATAATTTATGCCCTTTATATGTAAACTAGATTAGTTTAACATGTGAAATGTCCGTAAAGTATCATCATATGATTGGCTTTAGGGCACATTTCCAACAGTGTCGTCCCCTACCCTGGGCTCGCCGGACTGAACTTTCCGATGGCTGGATTCCGGCGAAACTTGTAATTGCTTGTTCTCCTTCGTTTCTCAACCGTTTTCTTCGAATTTTATATCAATTTGAAGCCCTCAACATGTAGAATCACGATGGACTAGTTTCAAGGTCTAAAATTCACTAGATTTTACCTGGGGAAGCACGATAATTCAGAAATTTTGAGAACCTCCGTTCTCGGTCCTCCGACGTCCAAATGTTACCAACGAAGTACCCCGAAGCTCGTGAGGATGTCCTTAAGCTCACTGTGAGCTTGAAATTCCCTGAAATGCAAGATTTCACGTGTGCATGAACATTGCAAATTTTCGGGGTTAGGGTTTCACAACGATTCTGAGGGTTTCACTTCCTAAAACTAGTACCAATCAACTCAGAACATCAAGAGGATGAAGAATCATACCTTATTTGCTTCGATCCACGAAGTTTTGGAGGTTTTTGGTGTTGGCCGTACATTTCGAGGGTGAGAGAGAGTGAGAGAGTCGTGAGGGAGGAGAGAGAGAGAGGGATAAGGCACGGGGAAGGGAGAGAACAAGGAGTTTGACAGGTTGTGGTCCAAAGCAACCCTAGCCACACAAACATACAATCCAACTAATCCAACTTAAAACAATTTTCTCCAAAAGTTTAGGGATGATAATTAGTCCATAACATATATATATATATATATATATATGTCACACACGTACTTTAATACCTGTCAAGGGTACTTTCGTCATTTCACGCTCCCAATATGAAAATCTCGGGACGGGCTGTGACATATATAATTATTATAATTATTATAGTTAATAATTAATATATATATATATATATATATATATAATTCTAGTATTTTTTTAGTGTTATAAAATTATTAAATTAATATTCTATTTATCGTGTATCGTGTTACCCACGTGTATACCCGAATCAACCTGTTATCTTAACAGGTGCTTATCGGGTTACCCGATAACGACCCGATTCCTTATCGTGTCGACCCAAACACCTGTTAATTTCGTGTCGTGTCGGGTTATCGGGTCGTGTTAGGAATTGTCAGGCCTAATTATTATAGTATTTTTTTAGGGTTATAAAATTATAAAATTAATATTTTGCTTATCGTGTATCGTGTTATCCACGTGTATATCTGAACCAACCTGTTATCTTAATAGGTGCTTATCGGGTTACCCGATAACGACCCGATTCGGTATTGTGTCGACCCGAACACTTGTTAATTTTGTGTCGTGTCGTGTCAGGTTATCGGATGGTGCCAGGAATTGACAGGCCTAGTCTCACAATCTCAATTTTTTTCTTATTTTTATTGCATTATGGGTGTGTTTTTCTAATTTTCCACAACAATATTGGGGCAAGAGGGTTTGGGTTAAGTCGCACAATAAACAATTATAATTAGGTTTTGAACTCCCATCCATGCAAGTCGGACCTTTCACGCAGCCCTTTCGCAATTGTTATTTGAGTTTGAATTCAATTTAAAGGATATGGCTACCTGAGTTTGGTTTTTATGTTGTAGCAGTGTAAGTATATTTTATAAGAATATGACTCATGAGACCCATTTATGACACTTAACAATTAAAATCACTCTTATTGCACTTAAACCTTTTGTCTTACTACATACATCGGTTTGTTTCAATTTATAGAAATTAAACTCAAAATTTATTGGCCAATGTTGAAGTCCTTTATAAGTGAAGAGAATGCTACATTGTGACTAGACGTTAGCACTAGTCAAGGGAGATATAGAAACACATAAGAAAGTTATGTGTCAAAGGATCACAACTGGTATGGGGTGGCAATGTACTTGAAGGGCGTGTATGCAGATATCCATTGGTTGTTGTTGTATCTAAATAACGTAGGTAAAGGTCCTCCATGTACTATCTGAATTTAGTACCATAATTTTTATGTTCACGAAATGTTTGATAAATACTTATTTGGCATATCTTGGCAGGACACATAGACATTCCTTAACAATATGTGTCAACACCACTCGAAAGTGGGTAGTTAGCAATTGTATTCGATAGAAATCATAAAAGATTCTCAATACTACTCTGGAAATGTTTACATCCTCAATAAGCACACAAAATGCTGGATCAAATGCCCCACTGAATTTTTTTTGCTGCATGCGCTGTTGTCGCCTAAATAAACTTTTTTACACCAAGAGCTCCAAGTATAATCCTAAATCCGCCACTAGTTATAATTCTTTATAAGGAAAACTAATGAAAATGATTTGAAAACTTTGAGTTTTAACAATAAGGACAAAATAAAAGGTAAACTGAATAGTACCATGATTGACCTTGTAGTGTGAAAACGTGATTTTGTCGTTAAAATAACCAATACCAAAAAATTTTCGTTAAAATTCTCTCCTTTATAAGCTGAAGAAAGCTATGTCTCAAAGCGTTACTAACTTTACTAGTAACCACGGAGGCACCCCTGGTGGTGGCTATTTAATTGAAGGGCCTATGATGTGGCCTGCAACTACTCTGATTTTCTGGTAGTAACTAGAAAGCGATCAAATGCATCAACAGTTAATTACTGGCCGGTCGAATTTGCTCGTTTCTTTAGGAGCTTCTGGCCTATGATGTGGCTATTTAATTGCTCGTTTCTTTAGGAGTTTTCAGTGGGTAACGCCGTCCAAAGGGCTAAGCAATATTGCTCCCGATGTTTCGGTTCTGAGAGCTCTTCGAGTGCCAGAAGCCTCAATCTCTTTGTATAGAAGGTCATGAGTCTGGGAGTTCGCCCTTCGTGGTGATTAGAACTAACAACTTTTTCTTGGATTGGTTCGGAGTCAAGTATCAAGAGCAAATACCTGAATTAATGATCCTCTATCAAGGGAAAATGGTCTTGTGGAACTGGGATTAGGGTTCGAGGAAGGCGGGAGAGTGAACCAATTGTAAGATGAATGATCTTAATTTTGTTCTTAATGTGATGATTAACAGGATCAAATCTTTTCCCACTTTGAACATTACATTTGAACTTTTATCTATATATGCATCTGTCTATATATATATATATATATATATATATAGACACGGACATACACACACACGACGCCACAACATATGATGTATTCAATGTCAAGTTTTTTGTTATGATTTGAAAAGGGGTCAATCTGATACAACCCAATTCTCAATTCCCTTAATCAACCTGCAAGTAGCACAAGAAAGCGATGGAGGAAGAGGGAAGGAGAGATGAAGGAGCAGAGCTCCAAATATTTTTGTTGTAAATTCTGATCTCCTTACAATACTCAGAGCTAGTGCTCTTATACAAGTTACAACTCATCATGCCAGCTGCCCAATTATAACAAACCACGCTATAACAGGAATAAGCCTAATAACCCCAAGAATTAGACCCTTAATAGTGATTAAGCCAATCACTACTTACAGATCATATCACAATCCTTGGTGTTCTGTTCTCAGTCCTATTATCTAAAGGTTGACAAATCCTTTTAGTGATTCTTGAAGCTAAGAAGTTTTAGAAAAATGTTGACAAGGCCTTGAGCAGGGGGTTTAGACCTTTGTCTGCGCCATTCATGAAAGCGCTACATGTGATGTTGATGATGGATGCATCCAAATGGGGAAAATGGGTGGAATTTTATAGGAAGTGCAGTTGGGCTGAAGATGATTTCTTCTTGGAGTTTAGAAAGGATCCCTTGTTCATGCAGTCTCGGAGAAGAACTTTGCCAGTAAAATGAATTTTCTTGTGAACAAAATGGGTTGGAAACCTGCAGCTGCAGAAATAGCTGGAAATTCAGGTGATCGATCTCATACTTAATAGAAGTGGATCATTCCTATGTGCTCAGTTATTAGAGTCCTAGTGTTGTAGGGCTTATTAATAAAGGAAAATTTTCTTTACGAACAGTAAGGAGTACTTCCTCTATTAGGTTTTTAATTAGATATCAAGACCAAGTACCGGTTGAGTAGTTGAGAAAGTTTGACGGGAAAATGGATCTTGCAGAACTCGGCTTAGATTATGAGCAAAGAGGGGGAGTTAAACAATTGCAGGATGAAGTTTTTTAAGTTTTCTTCATTTGATGATTGAGCGGATCGTAAAACTCACTTTCATTGTAAGTTCTGCTGCCACGAAATAGTTAAATCTTGCTCTACTTTGAACATTACAACCGTCATTTCTTTTACTTTGTTTGGTGTTGTAAATTGTGATTTGTGAATGGCTACGCACACAAAAATGCAGTTTGAAGGTGACACAGAAGTTAATTTCTTTATGGCATTCACATTATACCCTGAGGTTTTATATGAATGGCTGTTCCAAGAGATTTACTTAAACGAAAGATAGAGTTGTGTGGCGCTGTAAATTGGCACTCAGATTGGATTTCAAACAAATTATATCTGCAATTTGAATTCAGTTTGTTCAGAATTATATGGTAGTTTCTTCTTACAATTGCTGGGTCTATATCCTACCAGACACTTATTTGCTTATGTTCTGTAGTCACAGTTTTTATCTTTTGTTTCTGCTATCATCAACTTGAAATATATTCCAAGGTGTTCTGTTATTAGAGTTCTGCTATTGACGTATAAAACTTGCTTTTATCGATTCTGTTTGTTTCAGCTGAGTGATTTCTTTGGGAAGTCTGTGACGAAAGATCATGTAGCATGGTCTTAACTGCTGGATATCTATCTGGGACGAAGATGGGTGAAGTCGATTTGGAGTTTTGATAACCTGATCGAAACACCAAGAATAGGGTCCAGATGCAATTCGATATGATCTAAATGTGTTCAGATGTGGTTTAGATAAGTTTGGATATTGAATTGTCTTGTTTTGTTTTGGATGTGTCTACAGACTAGAACAACATATCTAGATCAACAGATTGCAGTATTTAGATCTCATTGAAACGTAATTAGACCATCTAAACTGTACTTAGACTCCATCAAGACCAATTTAGACCAAAAATCAGCTGAATCAAAACCTCATCGTGCCTTTTCGATTCATCCACTTGTAATCCACACTCTCGCATGCCGAATTGAATGAAACAACCATCTGAATTCACATTTCACCATCCGCTCCCAGCAAAAACATCTCTCTGAAATCATGAAAAGCTCAAAAGGAACAAAGATTGAGAAGTATAGTTACTCACCAGTGTAGCCTGAATGAGAGTTCTTGGAGGGTGCCAAAGACCGTAATGGAGCCATTTCTTGTTTCGCTACGAGTCTCTGTGCTTTTTTTGCTTGTGATCGCAACATAGAAGATCGAATAGGGGGATTTTAATCTTTCTGAATGGCATCTGCAGCAGGCGAATGCTCTTTTCCGTTTACATTCCAAACAAAATGCTAACCCTTCTCTTCTTCCCTCCGATTTAGATCCCCTCTCTTCCTATTCTTGCTCTTTTCCGTTTACATTCCAAACAAACTGCAGAATTAGGTACACCTAAAAACCTGCAATCATGCAAAAGTAGAAAGGAGACCTGACAAGCTATAGAGTTTAATCCAAGTCATGACCAGATCAGAACCAGACCATCAACCCGAAACATACAAAGCGGGTTAGGGCAGTTGGTCACGGCAGTATGCCCGCCCCATTGCACCCAAGTTCAAATACCCCTACTCGTCGTATATTGGAGTAAACAAAACATCTCATTGTCTAAAAAACAGAAGCAAACAAATCTCCACAACACACCTTCAACAATTCGGAGTGAAGCCCGAAAACATTCATCATAGACCAAGGTTTTCTTGCTTAGCTAAAGAAGTTAATACCAAAGTATTGAATTCCATTACTTTTTATAATTAATTTCGTAGACAGATGCATAATAAACTTCACAAATGCACAGAACAACTAAAAATCCTGAATACAAAAGAAAAAACCAATTAAATATTTATTTTTCTTCTTCTTCTTTTCTCTCAAAGTACCCGTTGATCGAATCATCGCCATCCGTAGACTACTTGGGTGTAGGTGTTCTTGATCCACTTGAAGCTCTTCCTCAGAGACCCTTTCATCTTCTCCTCTGCAGTGTAAACCTTGTACCCAGCAACCCTCTTCTTCCTCTGCAACTCCGGATCACTCAAGCTCCAGCTTTTCGAGGCGGATAGGCTGCCCTTCCCTTTCTTCAGCTTCCCATCTTTCACCACCATCTGATGGCTGTTTGGCTGGGAAACACAAGAGCCTGCATAATTTGAGCTGTAACTTCTGAGATCCTGCATGCTTGTTGGAGGAGCACCTGGTTTGCCTCCATAGTAAACGTCCATCTGCATCCTCCCATCTCTGCATGACTTGGATCTGAAATCCTCCATGGGAAGAAGAAGAAGAAGAAGAAGAAGAGGAGACAAAGCAGACAGAGTTCGAAGGTTTCAATGCAAGGATGACAATAAGACAATGGGGAGGGAAGGGGAGGCAAAGACTTTTCTTTTATTGGGTTTGCTTTTCTTTGTTGGTGTGTCATGTGTTTGTGTGAACGTGAGAATTAGTAAAATATTTATTTTTTTTATGTTCAAATATTTCGATATTTTAAACTGTTCAAATTTATAGAAGAAAAAATTCAAACTTTTAAGTGTAATATTAAGATATACTATCCTAGTTAACTTTTTAAAACCACATAGGTTATAAGACGTTATTTTAGTCTGATTTAATTTATAGTGAAAGATACTTGAACTCGAGTCGGACGAGCATGTTATCGTGATCAACTGAACTATAACCGGCATATGCATTTTAATATTTTATGTTAATTATCCTAGTTTTGGAACTGTTCAAAAGATGCTGATTTCAAACTTTGTTGCAGGGTTATTTTCAGTTATTTAATGTATAACATTAACATACAACCAATTCATGTATGACATCATCAAGGATGTGTGTGTACATATTTTATTGATATCAAATTTCAAGAAAAATCAAAGTGATGTTTTATATGATTTAACATAGATTGCCAACAACTATCATTAAATCATGGTGGTAATTAATTATGAAATTATTTTTAAAATTTTTGAAATTCAGATTTGATTCATAATATATGGTGTGGAGAGTTGTATTGTATGAGAAAGTAGCTGCCAAGTTTGACCGAGTTTCAACACACATGTAACAAACCGGCAAAGTTGAACAAAAGTTTTGGATTTGGGAGATTGTTATAATAATGCGTGCCTTCAAAGTCTTGACTTTGCAAATTGCAATGATGAATTGCTAAAAAAACTTTTGAGATAGTTTTTTTTTTTTTTTTTTTTTTTTTTTTTTTTTTTTTTTTGAAACAAGTACGATATTCATTAAAACATAACAGATTTCGTATAAACTGAGGATAATATGCTAAATGGGTCTCGATAAAAACCTTGTCAGGGCTTTCAACCCAGTCTAAGGAAAGGAGTGTCCCGCACAATAAAAGGACTATCCTCAAATGAACAATGTTTGTACCATACTTGACCAATCCCGAAACTACTGAGCACCGGTCAACGTTATACCGTCAAGGATCCAGAAGAACTTCCCTTCAACCAAGAGGCCAATCACAATGCGACACGTGTCGACATCAGAAGCCAACCACAGCACGACACGTGTCAACATCAGAAACCAATCACAACACGACACGTGTCAATGTTAGAACAAAACTAGAAACTCTCTTCTATAAATAGGGATCATTCTCCCACAATAATCTCTAATGTCATTTTGTACTAAACTATTCACTAGAACTCACTAAACCAGAGCTTGGACCTATGTATTTGTGTAAACCCTTCACAATTAATGAGAACTCCTCTACTCCGTGGACGTAGCCAATCTGGGTGAACCACGTACATCCTGTGTTTGCTTCTCTGTCTCTATTCATTTACATGCTTATCCTCACTAGTGACCGAAGCAACCAAGCGAAGGTCACAAACCTGAACTTTCTGTTGTACCAAAGTCATCGCTGATTTTGTGCATCAACATTTGGCGCCGTCTGTGGGAAACACACTTACTCCCACTCTCTTCAGCTTTGTCAAGCTGGTTTCCACCGCTCGTACACTTTCTTTTGGCCAAGCATCTCTCTCCGACATGGGGAGCGAAAGAAGCCACAGCACACAGAATGACACCCCCGCTGGACCTAGTATGAAGCAGCGAAAACAGGAAGGAAATAGAGTTACTCTTCAAGCTAAAGTCGATGAGCTAGAGGTTCAGAACAACAAGATAGCGATGAAAAATGAAGTCCTCCAGGAACAATATGAAAAACTTTTCGAGATGCTTCACGAGGCTAGGCAGGCTCAAACACATAAGCTCGTCGCCCCTGTTGAGGTCAACAATCAACTGAATGCCCCCCAACACGGAGGGTCGCCGATATCCAACACAGACATCCCTGATAAGGATCGAGCTACACATCAATGTGAGAATCAACATGAGACTTCTCTCAACCCAGCTGCTTCAACCCGAAGCAGGAGAAGTAGAGGAAAACACCTCTTCACAGAGGGAGCGGAAGGATCAAAAGCTGTCTATCGCGATTGTCGAGACTTCCTAAAGCAACGTCGAGAGAATCCCATCCACATAAGCTCGAAGATCAATGACCCAAGGGTTTCTGAAAGACTCGGTCCTCTTCCACGACCCAGGCCAGCCGCCAATCTAGAGAATGGGCAACAAGTCCCAGAAGAATATGAAGGTACTGGGGACTCGGAAACATTCCGACATACTCACTCTAGAAGTCAGTATGGTGAGTCCAGGGAAAGATCACGCTATCTTGATCAAACTTTCCTACTTCCAAGAGGCGATGGGGACTTAAAGAAGAAAACTTCGGTGGTGCACGACTCCGCTCAGGACCCCCTTGTCTTGCAGCTCCTTGAGGAAGTAAACAAGCTGAAGGCTGAACGTCAAGCCGAGATACCTGACTGGAACCAACCTAAGCCTGGCCCTCTCACAAGAAGGATCCTCAACACTCCCCTCCAAGCGAAGACAAAGCAGAAGCTTGACTTACAACTCTATACTGGAAGGGAAGACCCGATTGAACACCTTAACCTCTTTGAGTCCACCATGGTATACCGGGGACACACCGACGAAGAACGGTGCCTTCTCTTCCCTTCCACCCTCTCTGGCGGAGCGTTAAACTGGTATTGCCGTCTTCCACCTGAGACAGTAGACTCATTTGAAGAGTTGAGGAAGCTGTTTGTCTCTCAACACATCTTCCAGACCGATCGCTTGCATTCCGCAGATGACTTGTACACTATTCGCCAGAAGCCGGACGAGTCATTACGAAAGTACGCTGGCCGCTTCAGCCATGAGTATTCTCGATGCGCTGAGGCAGATGACAAGACCGCCCTCAAGGCTTTCACGGCAGGCTTACGTGACTGTTTCTTCAAGTACATGATCAATGCCAACACTTGGAAGACTTACTCTGAGGTGATGACACAAGCTTACAACCATGCCTCCGCCGAGGCAAGGACATATCAAGGGAAACCCCCTACAGTCACCCCTTATCAGCAAGTAGGGAGTGGAGACCAGATCCAACCAAATGAAAAGACCTCAACCTTCCAAATGGTAGCAGCACACCCCCCTGCCTCATTTAATGCTTCGCCAAGTCAGCAGACATATCAATCTCAGGGCAAAAGGAAAGACTTCCATCCTCACCAGTCTCATCTTAATAAAAAGAATAAGGGGCACTATCGCGATAACTCAGGATATCGTCACAATAATGCCCGCCCCCAGGCAGTCAACGCAGTGGGCCAATCACGTGTCAAGACAGGCCCTACCCCGAGGTATGAGACATACACCTCTTTGAATGCTACATGTGCTGCCATCTACCCCAGTATAGCTCACCTGATACTAAAGCCAAAGCCAAGACAGCCAGATTACAAGTCCACGAAGAACACGGGCATGTTTTGCTGCTACCACGAGTATAATGGCCATGATAGTGAGAAGTGCATTATCCTCCGTGACCATATTGAAGCTTTGGCACGTGAAGGAAAAATTGATCAGTTCCTCCTTCACCCTCCAAGGGATAACCGTAACCAACGCCAGGTGAATGTGATATATTCCATAAGCGGCGGCACACCCATGTCTGAATCTTCCAATAGGGCCATGAAAAGCAGTGAACGAACTTTGAGACCTGGCCATCAAGTGTTTCACGTGGAAGACATCAGAGGAGGCAAGTATCAAAAGCCTAACTGGGATCCAATATGTTTCTACCCTGAGGAAGAAAGAGGTATCATCTACCCTCACAACGACCCGCTGATTGTGGAGGCTCACATAGCAAATTTCGATGTGAAACGAATCCTGATAGACACAGGTGCCTCAGTCAATATCATGTTTGCTGAAGCCTTCAAAGCACTTAATGTAGCTGAACACTTGCTCGATCGCTCGATTTCTCCTCTGATAAGCTTCTCTGGCGATATCGTCCAACCTTTAGGGAGTATACACTTACCCCTTACCATTGGTACAGGCCCCTACACAGCTACTATTACCACTAACTTCCTAGTGGTCAATTGCCCGACTGCATACAATGTCATCTTTGGGCGCACAGGCATCAATGACCTCAAGGCCATGGTATCCACACATATGTTGTTGATGAAGTTTCCAACCCCTTTTGGCAATGGATACATCAGGGGAGATCAACTTAGTGCTCGATCATGTTACAACACTTCAGTTAAGCAACAACACCTGCATGTCCCCAAGGAGACCCTCTCTATACATAACCAGGTAGTAAAGACCAGTCCAGATGAAGCTAACTCGGATCTTCATGATGGCAACAGTCAACCCGACGACCCTCGAGATGACTCCTTCACCCAGCAAGCACAACCCGCTGAAGAGTTAGAGAATGTCTCTATCTCCAAAGACCATCCAGATCGCATGGTGAAGATTGGCACCACTTTGTCACCACCCCTTCGGTTGTCGCTGATCTCATTTTTACAAGAGAACGCCGAGGTCTTCGCTTGGTCATATAAAGATATGCCGGGCATCTCTCCTGATATCATCTGTCACCATTTGAGTATTGATCCCAAGACCAAACCAGTAAAACAGAAGCGAAGATCTTATGATGTTGAGCGATACGAGGCGATGAAAGCAGAAGTTGAAAAACTCAAGGACATAGGCTTCGTCCGTGAAGTCAATTACCCAACATGGGTAGCAAATGTTGTCCTTGTTAAGAAAAATCCGACCAAGGAAAGTCTCCTGCTTCAAAAGGTCTTGTGGAGAATGTGTGTCGACTACACCGACCTAAACAAAGGATGCCCGAAGGATAGTTTCCCTCTTCCTCTAATTGATAGACTTATAGACTCTACAGCAGGGTGTGAGCTTTTGAGCTTCATGGACGCTTATTCAGGATACAACCAAATCCTCATGAACCCCTCAGACCAAGAACACACGGCCTTTACTACTGACAGGGGACTGTATTGCTATAAAGTCATGCCTTTCGGCCTAAAGAATGCAGGAGCAACTTATCAGAGACTGGTCAATTCAATGTTCGCCGAACAGATTGGGAAGAGCATGGAAGTTTACGTTGATGATATGCTAGTCAAGAGCAAACATGCTGACCAACACATCACCAACCTATCTGAAACTTTCACCATTCTAAAGAGGTATCGAATGAGGTTGAACCCCAATAAATGTGCCTTCGGCGTGGGTTCTGGCAAATTCTTAGGCTTCATGATTAGCCAACGAGGTATTGAAGCTAACCCCGAAAAGATCAAGGCAATCCTCGACATGAAAGAGCCCGTAACTTCAAAAGATATCCAAAGCCTTACTGGCAAGGTGGCAGCCTTAACCAGATTCATCTCTAAGGCCACAGACAAATGTGCTCCTTTCTTCAAAGCACTCAAGGGAAGTAAAAAGTACATTACATGGACGGAGGAATGTGCTAAGGCATTCAGGAACCTCAAAGAGTACATGAGTAAAGCCCCTCTGCTCTCCAAACCAGAAGTTGGTGACACTCTCATTATCTATCTATCGGTTTCGGCTTCAGCAGTCAGTTCTGTTCTTATTCGAAAGGACAATGGGGTTGAAAGACCCGTCTACTACGCTAGCAAGGCTCTACAAGATGCAGAGACACGATACTCCAACATTGAGAAATTAGCTCTAGCATTGGTCATGTCTGCTCGAAAACTTCGCCCTTATTTCCAAGCACACGCCATCATCGTGCTTACCAATCACCCTCTTCGACAGATACTCCAGAGTCCTGACACGTCTGGGCGAATGATCAAATGGGCGATAGCATTGGGTGAGTTTGACATCTCCTACCAACCAAAACCAGCCGAAAAGGGTCAGGCTGTAGCAGATTTCATAGCCGACTTCACATATCCTGTTGACATTGCTTCTACACCTGAAGCAGTAGCTTCATTACCAACGGAAGCTCAGAAGATAGAATCAACAACCCCAACATGGAGTCTATATGTTGATGGCTCATCCAACCAACAGGGCTGCGGAGCAGGATTAGTCCTCACTACCCCCGACAAAGTGGCGATGGAATACGCTCTTCGTTTCAAATTCAAGGCATCGAACAACGAGGCTGAATACGAAGCCCTTCTAGCAGGCTTACGTTTGGCCAAGCACCTCGGGGTTAAACGAATTGATATCTTCAGTGACTCCCAATTAGTGGTCAACCAAGTCACGAACAACTTTGATGCTAAGGATAGCTCCATGGCAGCATATCTTGCGCAAACGCGACTTTTGCTCAAGCACTTCCACTACCAGATCACCCAAGTTCCTCGAGCGGCAAACAGTCATGCAGACGCTTTAGCTCGCCTCGCCTCGGCAGTGGAAGACAAAATTGGGAGAAAAATTCATGTCGAATTGTTGGCAGCACCAAGCACAATGGTCGCGGAAGTATGCAATTTACAACAAGGGGATAGTTGGATCACCCCAATTTATAAATTCCTTGCTCATGGCACCCTCCCAAATGACAAAGTCCAAGCTAAGCAGATCCGATACAAGTCTGCCCGCTACCTGATCATTAATGACCAACTCTACAAGCGCAGTTTTACCCTGCCATACCTAAGATGCCTTACACCTGCGGAGGCGGAAATTGTCCTTCGGGAAATACATGAAGGAGTCTGCGGAGATCATGCTGGGTCTCGATCCCTAGCACACAAGACTTTTCGCCAAGGATACTATTGGCCAACACTCCACCAAGATGCCATCAGAATATCTCGCTCATGTGATAAGTGTCAACGCTACGCAACTATCCCTCACTCCCCTCCCGAGCCGCTCACTCCTATGATCAGCCCTTGGCCCTTCGCCCAATGGGGACTTGATTTGATCGGCCCAATGCCTGCAGGGAAAGGCAAGGTCCGCTATGCAATCGTTGCAGTTGACTACTTCACAAAGTGGGCTGAAGTAGAACCCTTGGCAACCATTACTGAGGGAAAAATAGAGGACTTCGTATGGAAGAACATCCTCTGCAGATTCGGCATTCCCAATGCGATAGTCACGGACAATGGGCGGCAGTTCGACAACAAGAAGTTCAAGATGTTCTGCTCTAAGTTCAACATCAACTTATGTTTTGCCTCTCCAGCCCATCCCCAGTCTAATGGACAAGTAGAGGCCGTTAACAAAATAATTAAGCGCACTCTGAAAACTAGCTTGGACAAAGCTAAAGGTTGTTGGCCAGAATTCGTACCTCAAGTTCTTTGGTCATACCGCACTTCATATCGGACTTCCACAGGAGAAACTCCATTCTCACTTGCTTTTGGTACAGAAGCAGTTGTCCCGGTTGAGCTTGAGCAAGCAACATACCGAATCCAGAACTACATACAGAGTGAGAACGACAAGCAACTCACCCTCAACCTGGATCTAGTCGAGGAACACAGAAATCAGGCTCACCTGAGGAATGTCGCCTACAAGCAGCGCATCTCCAACTACTACGACTCAAGGGTCAAACCTCGCTCTTTCAAAGTGGGAGACTGGGTACTGAAGAAAAGATTACTCTGTGATAGAGTCCCGAGTGAAGGAACACTCAGTCCTAACTGGGACGGACCGTTCGAGGTCGTCGGCATCAGCCGCCCTGGCTCCTACAAGCTCAGAAGCTCCGACGGGAAGACCCTTGGCCATCCATGGAATGCTGACCACTTGAAGTACTATTACAAATAGACTCACATTGTACAAGTGTTAAGCTACAGCCGTTCGGCATCCTATGTAACAAAGACCATTTGGTATGAAATTAATAAAGAGGTGATTTAGCCAACTCGGCCATAAACTTTTTTCCATTCTGAGCAATGAAACACTCAAGTGTTGAAGCTTCAACGCAAATGTTTCCAATACAAAACAAAATCTAAGTATGTGTCAACAAGACTATACAAAGGATCTACATCATACATTCCAACACATTCATACATAAACATCATACATTCCAACACATTCATACATAAACATCATACATTCCAACACATTCATACATAAACATCATACATTCCAATACATTCATACATACATATCATACATTCCAACACATTCATGCATAAACATCATACATTCCAACACATCCATACATAAGCCAACTGTGCTTCGAAAGGGTTCAACACACTTTGTGTCATTCGACATTTGCCACAATGTGCCTCGACACCTTGCCCTTATTCTCACCAACTAGGTGATGAAGGAACTCACCTTCGTAACACCAACTAGGTGATGAAATGTACAACCCGTACTTTAATATTATTTGGAAACTTGCCACCCTTATCACCAATCAGGTGAAGAAGGAACTCATCTTCATGCCACCAACCAGGTGATGAAATGTACAACGCGTACTTTCCTTCATGCCACCAACCAGGTGATGAAATGTACAACGCGTACTCTCCTTCATGTCACCAACCAGGTGATGAAATGGGATGAAAGGTGATTAAGGAATTCACATTCGTACCACCAACCAAGTGATGAAAGCAACCTACCATTCATTCCATTAACCAGAAGACGAGTGGTACAACTTGTACATGTGAACTCCTAGCATTCACAAATAATCAAAAACCATCAAGCTTTACAACTCAACTAGGGGAGCATTTATGCCTAACAAGAGCTATAGTCACCAACAAAGTCTTATTGCAAGCCAACAATGGCTTCACTGCATGGTATACGAAGATCAAGCTCTTCAGCCCTCTTGCATCTGCTTCAGACATTTCTCCTCTGTAACAATGCAAACACTACAACTCATAGAAAGCTTCAAACGCTCTTGATCAAGACTGTTCGAAGCAAATTCAATTTATATGGTTCATCCAAACCTTCGACTACTACAAGATGTAGCTTGCATCACAATCTCTCGCTTAACAATATGGAAGCAAAATTTGTATACGTTATTGTAGACATTGAAATTTCGGTGGCATAAATGTTAGCCATTGCATTGAGATTGCATTTGTAAACATTGAAATGTTAGTGAAATAAATGTTGACCATTGTGTTAAAATTACAACCAACATCCATCCAAATTCACCTACAACAATCCATCCAAATTCACCTACAACCTCCACCCAAATTCACCTACAACAATCCATCCAAATTCACCTACAACAATCCATCCAAATTCACCTACAACCTCCACCCAAATTCACCTACAACAATCCACCAATTCACCTACAACATCCACCAAAACAAATGGATGGTGGTGATTCATTCTCAAAGCCTATAAATAGGCCTCTCCATCAAAGGATCAAGAGAGGATTTTTACACACACTTTCTCTACTCCCAAATTGGAAGAGAATTCACACCACACTAAAGCCTTGAAGCCTCGAAACTTTGAAGCTCTCAAGCAAATCCCGAAGGATCAAGAAAGCCCTCTTTGTTCTTCGTGAAATCCTCCTTCAAGATCAAGCCCCAACGCCCCTTGAAGAACTTCCACCCATTCAAGATCAAGCCCCGACGGCCCTTGAAGAAGGTGTTCATCATCCATCAACTGTTCGTCCAAGATCAAGCCTCGACGGCCCTTGGATCAACAACACTACATCTACACGTTTCAAAGATAGAATCAGAGGCTAAGTTTGTAGAAGAGATTGTAACCCCTAAATCATTAATACAAATATTATTTTGTACACGTGTTCTTGTCTCATTCATTGCAGGAATTCCCGTGTTTACAAATTTGGCACGCCCGGTGGGACTATCTCTACCTCTCATCTCTATCTTTGAATCCGCAACAAACACAAATGGCGTCAAAGAAGGCCCAAGTTGTCCCCACTACTGATGCAAGAAACAAAAGCGTCATCACGGCAGGAGGCGTCACTTCAGGCATCATAACTCGAAGCAAGGCAAAAGCTCTTTCTGATGCAAGAAACAAGAACGTCATCACGGCAGGAGGCGTCACTTCAGGCATCATAACTCGAAGCAAGGCGAAAGCTCTTTCTGCCGCCTCTTCCACCCCTTCATCAACTCCGCCGAAGGCACAAGAGCACCCGAGGTTCGAACCAGTGATCACCCTGGCCTCGCTCAGGGCGCCAAGAGAGGAAAGCCAGAGGAAGTACTCTGAATCCTTACTTTCCGATGCCGACTCGAGCAGCAGCATAGCTATGCAAGTCATGGTTACTGGAACAACTTCAATTGAGGAGCAGCTGGCTCAAATGAATGAAGCAATCGCAAAGCTCACAAGGACCGTGGAAGAAAAAGACCTGCAAATCGCAGCACTCGTTAACCAACTAGATGCAAAGCCCGATGAGAAAGTCAGGCAAGGGGATAATCCAGTAAAGAGGGAAAACGACGAGGATGAGGAACCTCCATTGGAGAACATCGAAGAGACGCTGAAGCCAGACCAAGCGGCGACACTCATGGGGTCTCTCTCTATCCAGCAGCTGCAGGAGATGATCGCCAACACCATCAAGGCGCAGTATGAAGGAAGCTCACATGATTCCGTACTATACTCAAAGCCCTACTCCAAGAAGATTGACGCTTTGAAGATGCCGAGGGGTTATCAACCACCAAAGTTTATGCAGTTCGATGGAAAGGGGAACCCGAAGCAACATATCGCCCACTTCATTGAAACCTGTAGCAACGCTGGAACAGAGGGAGACTACCTTGTCAAGCAGTTCGTGCGCTCGCTGAAAAGCAACGCCTTTGACTGGTACACTGACCTCGAGCCCGAGTCTATCAACAGTTGGGATCAGCTAGAAAAAGAATTCCTCAACCGCTTCTACAGCACGCGCCGCACCGTAAGCATGCTGGAGCTGACCAGTACGAAACAGTGGAATGAGGAACCCGTCGTCGATTACATCAATAGATGGCGTTCATTAAGTTTGGATTGCAAAGATCGACTTTCTGAAACCTCCGCCATTGAGATGTGTGTTCAAGGCATGCACTGGGGGTTACATTACATTCTCCAAGGCATAAAACCAAGAACGTTTGAGGAGCTGGCAACGCGTTCCCACGACATGGAGCTGAGTATCGCCAATCACGGAAAGAATGAGCCGATCACCCACTTCAAGAAGGATAAAGTGTTCGCCCCGAGTGTGGACAAGGCCGGAAAAAAGCCTGCCAAGGAAACTTTTACTGTCAACACTACCCCCATCAAAACCCCATCCGCGCCTATCAAAACCCCATCCGCGCCTATCAAGATTTCCTCCAAGACCAAGGCAAAGGAGACAAAGAGAAGTGAGCCTCCTCGCACCCAAGACAAGTATAAAAACACCTTGAGAGAGTTGGAGCAAAAGACGTACCCTTTTCCTGACTCAGACGTGGATGCAATGTTAGATGACTTGCTAGAAAAGAAGGTAATTGAGTTACCAGAGTGCAAGCGCCCTGAAGAAATGAATCGAACGAACGATCCTAGATACTGCAAGTACCATCGTATCGTAAGCCATCATGTGGGCAAATGCTTCGTCCTCAAAGAACTCATTATGAAGCTAGCGCAACAAGGGAAAATCGAACTAGACCTTGAGGACACAGCCGCAACACATACTACTACAGTGGCGTTCGGATCCTTCGATCCCGTGCCTCTCCAAGCGACACCCGACCATTCCTATCAATGTGCAAGCTACACGGCGCCTTCTACACAACCATCGCCGGGGGCAAATGAACAAGATGCATATACTGATGATGATGAAGGATGGACATTGGTGACCTACAAAAAAACAAGGAAACCAAAACCACAAGCCACAAGACCAAAGGTGGAACAAGTGAGAAAACACCGTCGCCGCAACAATAGGAAGCCTAAAAGAAACGTAAAAGTCGATAAGCCAACATATGCTGGGGAACCCATGGAGCAAGAGCCACGCATTCCTGTCTCCTTGCGCGAGTACTTCCCGAATGACTTCTTCCAACAGTGCACTACCGCTGCATGCCATATGGTCGAAACAGAAACGGAAGAACCTTCAAAAGGCAAAGATGTCACCACTGAGGGAGAAAAAACTCTCACGCTCGAAGAAGGTCTGCCAACACACTTTAGCATTGAGGAAGCGCTACGATTACCAAAGAAGATGCGAATAGCATTAGCAGCGGTCTTGGAAAGTCCCAATGAACACGAAGTGCAAGAAAGCAAGAACGAAGGCTTGAAGCTTCGGCCACATGAATGTGCCACATGTTGTGCCATCGAGGACGCAATCCATTTCACCGACGAAGACTTGCTGCTAGGATCCAAGCCTCACAACCGTCCTCTCTTCGTCTCTGGGTATGTAAAGGGGCACAAAGTCAACCGCATGCTTGTGGATGGTGGATCAGCCATAAACATCATGCCAAAGTCGACAATGACTACAATCGGCATCAAAACGGATGAACTGTCCCTAAGTCGTCTATTAATCCAAGGTTTTAATCAAGGAGGACAAAGAGCGATGGGCATGATCCGAGTGGAGATGACTATTGGTGAACTCAAGTCAAGCACGATATTCCATGTGATTGATGCAAAAACTTCCTACGGCTTACTCTTAGGAAGGCCTTGGATCCATGCGAATGGAGTAGTACCATCCACCCTTCACCAATGCTTAAAATTCTACCGAGAAGGAGTGAAGGTGATCTATGGCGACACCAAACCATTCACTGAAGCCGAATCACATTTCGCAGACGCCAAGTTCTACATGGATGAAGACATGGTGCCCGAAGCTCTTCCAAAAGAGATCAAATCCACGGGCAAAGCAACACCTAAAAAGCAGGAGCGACAAGCCATGCCCAGGAAGCAAGAAGAAGAAGTTATGCCGTCTTCAAGCAAGAGCGATAATGAGCTGGCTAAACGTGCAACAACAAAGGGGAGTAGGACGCCCTCAAATGGACCAAACACACCCGTCTTCCGATACATCCCAATGTCGAGAAGAAAGAATGGTCAACCTCCGTTCGAAAGTGGAGCAAACAAAGCCGATGCACAGCGGCATATGGATAATGTAAAGTTGCTCAAGACGAATGCAGTTTTACCTCTGACACAGCTAGGCGGCACTAAGGTTGCAAGACTACCACAAGGCTTCATAAGAGCTCTACCAAAGGGGGTGGAACCAAGCTTTCTCCCAACCCAGAGGACCGAAGAAGGTTTTGATCCAAACGCCTATAAACTCATGTCGAAAGCTGGCTACGACTTCGCTTCTTCATCGAATCATGGAAAGAAGATTTCAGACACCGTTAACAATAAAGAACGTGACCTCACCGAGACTCAAAAGAGGTTGAAGAAGCATGGTTACGGAGTTGATAACAACAAAGCTGGACTTGGCTTCACACCAAATGCACCCGTGAAGATTTCAAGCAAAGCGAAAAATGCTAGCACTCAACACATCAGCGTGAGTATTGAACAAGATCATGATGAGCCTAAACCCACCCCTTGGACGTCAGTCTTCGATAGGATGAATCGTTCGAGATCCAGAATGTCAGCACTCAATCGCATTGGTGGTCAAAACCGAACCTCCGTCTTCAAGAGACTTAACATGCCAACATCCCAAAGCTCTGTTTTTGAAAGGTTGTCAAAGCCTAAGAAGCAAAGCGACACGACTAGCTCTCTTCCTTGTCAGTCAGCTTTGGAAAGACTTGAAGATAATAAGAAGTTTTCTAGAAATAGGAAGACAACGTCAAAGGAAGAAAAGCTCGACATGATAGCAGAAAAATATGATATTCGAAGCTCAATTCCTTCAAGGATGAAGCGCCAAGCAATCTTGGAGGTGGACACAAATGGACCACTGAAAGTAAGAAGGCGCACCATCATCCACACTGGACAATCTTCATGCCAACCAGCCCAGGAGGGCGACACAGAAGAGGAATTCCAAGATGTCTTCCACATCACGATCCAGGAAAGCAAAGAAGATGAGATCCCCGAAGAAGATATCACTGCTGCGCCACCGCAACTTGAGGATGGGGGGCAATCCACGGTCGATGATCTCAAGGAGCTCAACTTAGGCACAAAAGAGGAGCAAAGACCTATCTTCGTGAGTGCGCTGCTAAGTGAAGACGAGGTAGACGAGTATTATCAACTGTTATCAGAGTACAAAGACGTATTTGCTTGGACTTACAAGGAAATGCCTGGCCTTGACCCTGTCATCGCTGTACATCATCTTGCAGTTAAGCCTGGAACGCGACCGATAAAGCAAACTCAAAGGCGCTATCGATCCGAGCTTATTCCACAAATCGAGGTAGAGATTGACAAGTTAATCGAAGCAGGCTTCATTCGAGAGGTGCAATACCCCAAGTGGATCTCCAACATCGTCATCGTCCTTAAGAAATCTGGACAAATACGTGTTTGTGTAGACTTCCGGGACCTCAATGACGCTTGCCCGAAAGATGACTTTCCCTTGCCGATCATCGAAATCATGGTGGACGCAACCACTGGCCACGAGGCATTGTCATTTATGGACGGCTCTTCTGGATACAATCAAATTCGTATGGCTCTCGAAGATGAGGAACTAACAGCATTCCGCACTCCAAAAGGTATCTACTGCTACAAGGTGATGCCCTTTGGTCTAAAGAACGCTGGAGCCACATATCAGCGAGCAATGCAGAAAATCTTCAATGACATGCTACACAAAAACGTAGAATGTTATGTAGACGACGTGGTGGTCAAAACAAAGAAAAGATCAGATCACTTGAAGGATTTGCGAGTAGTGTTCGAAAGGCTGCGAAAATACAACCTCAAGATGAACCCGTTAAAGTGTGCGTTTGGCGTCACCTCTGGAAAGTTCCTCGGCTTCATTGTCAAGCACCGTGGCATTGAAGTGGACCAATCAAAGATCAAGGCCATTCAAAACATGCCCGAGCCAAGAAACCTGCACGAGCTGAAAAGTCTACAAGGACGACTAGCCTTCATCAGACGCTTCATCTCCAACCTTGCAGGGCGTTGTCAACCGTTTAGCCGACTCATGAAAAAGGATGTTCCGTTCGTATGGGACGAAGCGTGCCACAATGCTTTTGAAAGCATAAAAAAATATTTATCAAGTCCACCTGTCCTGGGGGCGCCTGTGCCCGGGAAACCACTCATATTGTACATCGCCGCTCAGGAAAGTTCAGTGGGAGCACTCTTGGCACAGGAAAACGAATTCCAGAAAGAAGGAGCGCTTTACTACCTGAGTCGAACACTCACCGGCGCTGAGTTGAACTACTCCCCAATAGAAAAAATGTGCCTTGCCTTGGTGTTTGCCATCCAGAAGCTCAGACACTACATGCATGCTTACACCATCCACTTGGTTGCTAAAGCTGACCCGGTTAAATACGTCATGTCCAAGCCAGTTTTGACAGGGCGACTAGCTAAATGGGCGTTGATTCTCAATCAATACGAGATCATTTACGTCCCAGCCAAAGCCGTCAAAGGACAAGCATTAGCAGACTTCCTTGCCGATCATCCAATCCCAGCCGATTGGAAAATCTCAGACGACTTGCCTGACGAGGAGGTATTCTACATTGACATATTCCCGAGATGGACGATGTTCTTCGACGGATCCGCACGAACAGACGGAGCGGGGGCAGGAGTAGTATTCATGTCGCCACAAAGGCAAATATTACCTTATTCATTCCAACTAAGCGAATTATGCTCCAACAACGTCGCTGAGTACCAAGCACTAATCATCGGGCTCCAAATGGCAATCAACATGGAGATCACAACCCTTGAGGTATATGGCGACTCCAAGCTCATAATCAGTCAACTCTTGACTGAATATGAGGTGAGGAAAGATGATCTCGTTCCGTACTTCCGACTGGCAACTCAGCTGCTACAAAAGTTCGAGGCCGTAACACTAGAACATGTGCCGAGAAAAGAAAATCAAATGGCAGACGCTCTCGCTAACCTAGCCTCGAGTATGACACTAGGAGAAGACGAAGCTGCAGACGTGCCAGTTTGCCAAAGATGGGTCATCCCCCTCGCCACCGAAATGTTACTAGATGATACAAATGTCATCTCGGTACTTCCAGTCGATGTTGAAGAATGGAGACAGCCATTGATTGACTACTTGGAGTATGGAAAACTTCCAAATGATCCTAGACGCCGCTCTGAAATACGTCGACGAGCACCTCGCTTCCTCTACTACAAAGAAACGCTCTACCGGCGCTCTTTCGAAGGAGTACTTCTGAGATGCCTAGGTGAGGAAGAAGCCAATCAAGCCATGGAAGAAGCACACTCAGGCGTGTGCGGGGCGCATCAATCTGGACCAAAGCTACATTTCCAGCTCAAGAGAATGGGTTACTACTGGCCAAGTATGGTGAAGGATTGCCTGGAACATGCCAAAAGGTGCCAAGCCTGCCAATTCCACGCCAACTTCATACATCAACCACCTGAACCATTACACCCTACAGCTGCTTCATGGCCATTCGATGCATGGGGATTGGACGTCGTGGGACCAATCACTCCAAAGTCATCTGCAGGAGAAGCTTACATCCTAGCTGCAACAGATTACTTCTCCAAGTGGGCTGAAGCCATACCCCTAAGGGAAGTGAAAAAGGAAACTGTTGTCCGTTTCATCAAAGAGCATATCATCCACAGATATGGTGTGCCTCGCTACATTATCACTGACAATGGAAAACAGTTCTCCAACCGACTTGTAGACGAGCTCTGTGGGAAATACAAGTTCAAGCAGCACAAGTCTTCCATGTACCATGCTCCGGCCAACGGTCTTGCAGAAGCATTCAACAAAACATTGTGCAACCTCTTAAAGAAAGTGATCGGCCGAACAAAGAGAGACTGGCACGAAAGAATAAGCGAAGCACTTTGGGCATATAGGACGACGCATAGGACTCCTACCCAAGCTACCCCTTACTCTCTCGTATATGGCGTGGAGGCTGTTCTACCGCTGGAAAGTCAAATCCCCTCACTTAGGATGGCTATACAAGAAGGCTTGACTGATGAAGAGAATGCGAAGTTACGCCTTCAAGAGTTGGAATCACTCGACGAAAGAAGGCTCGAAGCTCAACAACACTTGGAATGCTACCAAGCACGACTATCCAAGGCATTCAACAAGAAGGTCCGCCCCAGGTCTTTCCAAACTGGAGATCTCGTCCTTGCATTACGAAGGCCTATCATCACAACTCACAAGACAAAAAGCAAGTTCACATCAAAGTGGGATGGACCGTACGTAATACAAGAGGTCTACACGAACGGCGCCTACTTAATCATGGCAGAAGACGGCTTGAAAATCGGTCCCATCAATGGCAGATTCTTGAAGCGATACTACCCTTAAAAGGCGACGACCAGACTCCTAGCCTGCATGAGCCTAAACTGCACACGGCACAAAGCTCCTGGCCCGCAAGAGCATAAACTGTGTACGGCAAAATCATCATCAAAATCACCAAAAAAAAAAAAAAAAAAAAAATCATCGTTCATTTGAACTACGTTATGACTTGATCCCTCATCAACCGGGGGTACGTAGGCAACTTGAAACTTCAAAACTTCAAGTACAGTCACATCACCAACAAAAAACACAAACACCTTGAAGAATAAAAAGCAAATTCAAGATATGAATATTTTGTTTCTTTAAAGAAGTGATTTGGTTACAAAGCCATATTACAAAGGTGAGCATTACGCCAACGTCACCACCAAGGGAAAACTGTGACCAAAAGGCATTACACAACAAAGCCCCGCTGCAGTCTCTTGCACAGTTCCACACAGCAGACGAGAAGAACACGTTGCAGTAAGGAAATAGGGCAGTGCAGTTAAGATTCAGGGCAGTAAGCTGGTGCAGTGTCTATGTAAAGACTACGCAGTGCCCTATGTATGTATGCATGTGTGTATGAATGCGTGTGTATATATATATTGGTCTCAACAGGCTGCAAATAAAACCGGTCTGCATGTAGTGCAGTGACTGTGCAAACAGTGATCCGCATGCGATGCAATGACTGTGTAAAAAGCAATCCGCATGTAGTGAAGAATGTAATAAGGTGATTGTGCAAGTGAAAAGATGGTCTGCATGCGAGAAGAACGCAGTGCAGTGGGGAAGGCCACCAAAAAAACCAACCGTGCTATCGTCAAGCCACTCACGAGTGTGTATTACTATTAGCAAGTCAATAATGGAAAAGGAAATGGGTGGTGATGACAAAATGATGTTTCCAGTCACCATCTAAAAGGAAATGGGTGCACTAGTCACCATCCAAAATGAAGTGGGTGCATAGGGAAGTAATACATCTTAGTCAGATATGCGTTTCAACACAGCATACTGAATAAAACAAGGCATGTCCATTAATATCTCCGAGAAATTACAACAAAAAAAAAAAAAAAAAAAAAAAAAAAAAAAAAAAAAAAAGAGAAAAGAAAAAGCCTTCACGAATGTCACTTATGTGAAGCCTCAGTACTTGGAGCCTTAGTACTCGGTGGAACCCTAAAAGAAGGAAGCACTGAAGATAGCTTGTTTGGAGCCTCAATACTTGGTCGAACTCCAGATGATGAAGGCAAAAAGTGCCTCTGGAATACATCCACAAACTTCTGATGGTCACTTTGAATGCGACCTTCGGAGTCCGTCAGCTGATCAAGCTTCCTCTTCATGCTTGTCGAATAACTATTTGCAAGCACATGCAACTCTCTATTCTCACGCTTGAGCTGCCTAATCTCTTCACTAAGAGCTGCAACCTCGGCTGTCAATGATTCAACCTGGCGAGTTCGAGCAAGTAAGCGTTGACCCATGTTGGAAACAGAGTTCGCACACTGGACACTGAGAGCCTGGGACTCTTGAACAGCTAACTCATCAGACCGTCGTGAAAGCATCCTATTATCTTTAGGAGTGATGAGGTTTCTGGCTACAACCGTAGCCGTTGTTGGATCCCTCACAGAGTCTTCAACTGTAAGAGGGCCATTAGAAGAAAAAAAAGACGGGCGCCATACATTACCCTGACGCGGTGCACCTGTGTCACTGCTAAGACTCAAATCTAAGCAAATGTTAAACGGGGAAGTCATTTTCAAAAAAAATACTAGAAGAAAAAGGTTGGATGAAGTAAAAAGTAGCAGAGATGATTTTTCACGGGCAGGCAATCTTCAAATTGTGCATGTCGAACACAATTGACACCTCTTTAAAAGGAGAGGCAGCACAAACCATTCGTTCATAAATTGAAGAGACACCACTCTCCGAATTTCAAAACCCGGATTTTCCTGCGTAAAGTCCGTCGACGCTTTTCAGACACAATCTCAGCTTTCGGCTATCACGTGCAACTTTGTCAGATATCACTGACAAAGCTAAAAACGCGTGAGGTCTATTATGCCAACTACCGCACTTCTACCGACAAGCGTGGGTGACGAGGCCACGCTCATCCTGCCACTTGATGTTGAGAGCTCACCATATAATTCGACCTCCATCCTATAGCAAGACACACATCCAGCCTGACCCCTCTCCCTTGCCGAAAGCATCTGCAACCAAAACTCAGTTTTCTTCCTCCCTGAAAACATATCCAGCCTGACCCCTCTCCCTTGCCGAAAGCATCTGCAACCAAAACTCAGTTTTCTTCCTCCCTGAAAACATATCCAGCCTGACCTTTCTTCCTCGCCGAGGGCATCTGCAGCCAAAACTCAGTTTTCTTCCTCCCTGAAAACATATCCAGCCTGACCTTTCTTCCTCGCCGAGGGCATCTGCAACCAAAACTCAGTTTTCTTCCTCCCTGGAAGCGCCTCCTCAACCAAGCCACACCAAAGCAAAGGTATCTCATATCACCGGAGATGAGAACAAGAGTATCTCATAGCATGCTTTCTCCCTATCCTTTTCTTTGTCCTCCCTCTTCACTGCGAAGACAAGGATGAAGAAAGCAATATGTCGGAACCTCCACTCAAGCTCCTGATGATGCAGGTGAAGATGATGCAGATGAAGATGATGCATCGAAGCCTATGGAGACAAGCGCGACGAATACATGTGCCGATCGTCCGCTACTTCTTCAAAAGCAAAAGTATCTCATATCACTGGGGTTGAAAGCAAAGGTATCTCATATCATGCTCTTCCCCCATCTTCTCTTTTGCCCTTGCTCTTGCCTGCTGAACAAGGAGAAAGGAAGCAATCAGTCGGAACCTGAAATTAAATGACCGACCAGGAACTGATTGCCTGGAACCTTTGCCTGGTTGCTTACCTGGTGTTGCTCTTGAGTGCTCATCTTCGACTGCTGATACGTCTCGAATCCCCTTAGCAAATGCTTCAGGAGTGTAGATTTGTCGACATCGGCACTTTGCACTGAAGCTGCCAAGCATGAGTGAGTCGCTGAGAGGTGGTGCTCTGAAGAACCATTTAAAGGTGAAAGGTTGCATACCGCTTCAGCTATGCAAAAGAAACAAGCAGAGAAGAATGCAACACAACGAGCTGGAACAAATCATGAAGCATGAAGCCTTCCCTGCATGACCACACAATCCAGACGGAGGAGTTCAAGTAAAGATCCAAGCTGGACGCCGTTGCTCTAACTAAAAGGCTCGAGAAGCTTTAACAACTTTCCGCTGGCACCGTCACCGAAGAGCAAAGCCTCGAAAATCCTTAAAGATCAAGTCACCAACTGGAAGAAGAACCCCTCAATCTCGAAGATCATACTGTTGACCAAACTGCTCAGGGTTCATATGAAAATGTTGCGAACTTCCTTGATCTTTCAAAACATGCATGTCCTGAAACTGCTCGTGGTCGTGTTTAAGTTCGAGATCAAACCTCAATGACCCTGACTCAAGATCAAGTGTCCACCACCCTTGAGTCAAATCCAGTTCAAGATTAAATCTGTGGAAAGTCCTTTGGAGGAAACCAGAAAATTCCTCCAGCCTAGTTCAAGATCAAAGCTGTGGAAAGTCAACAAGCACAACAAAATACGTGCCGATTCATCCATTATCAAAGCCAAGGATCGTCTACTACACGAAGCTCCTTGTGGTCCAATTTCATCCAAGATCAAGCCTCAACGGCACTTGAAGAAATTTCAAACAAAATTCAAGAACAAGCCTTAACAGCACTTGAAGAAACTCCCAGACCAGTTCAAGATCAAGCCTCAACGGCCCTTGGATCGACATCTGCATTAAGGGACTTCAAAGCGCATCTTCTACATGTAACAAGTACATGTATACAACGCGCCTTGAAGTGGGGGCATTTGTAGACATTGAAATTTCGGTGGCATAAATGTTAGCCATTGCATTGAGATTGCATTTGTAAACATTGAAATGTTAGTGAAATAAATGTTGACCATTGTGTTAAAATTACAACCAACATCCATCCAAATTCACCTACAACAATCCATCCAAATTCACCTACAACCTCCACCCAAATTCACCTACAACAATCCATCCAAATTCACCTACAACAATCCATCCAAATTCACCTACAACCTCCACCCAAATTCACCTACAACAATCCACCAATTCACCTACAACATCCACCAAAACAAATGGATGGTGGTGATTCATTCTCAAAGCCTATAAATAGGCCTCTCCATCAAAGGATCAAGAGAGGATTTTTACACACACTTTCTCTACTCCCAAATTGGAAGAGAATTCACACCACACTAAAGCCTTGAAGCCTCGAAACTTTGAAGCTCTCAAGCAAATCCCGAAGGATCAAGAAAGCCCTCTTTGTTCTTCGTGAAATCCTCCTTCAAGATCAAGCCCCAACGCCCCTTGAAGAACTTCCACCCATTCAAGATCAAGCCCCGACGGCCCTTGAAGAAGGTGTTCATCATCCATCAACTGTTCGTCCAAGATCAAGCCTCGACGGCCCTTGGATCAACAACACTACATCTACACGTTTCAAAGATAGAATCAGAGGCTAAGTTTGTAGAAGAGATTGTAACCCCTAAATCATTAATACAAATATTATTTTGTACACGTGTTCTTGTCTCATTCATTGCAGGAATTCCCGTGTTTACAGTTATCTCTCCCACATTTTCAAATTTCTAGTTTTCCCAAAAAAAAAAAAAAAAAGAAAAAAAAAGGGAAATTGGAAATTGGGAAATTCAACAAAGCTTCATCAATGGAGGACCAATATCAATCTCAAAGGCTTTGCACTATATTCATCAAGATAGTGCGAAGCATAATCAATTTATGGTGCCAACAAAAGCTTCATCAATGGAGGACCAATATCAATCTCAAAGGCTTTGCACTATGTTCATCAAGATAGTGCGAAACATAATCAATTTATGGTGCCAACAAAAACTTCATCAATGGAGGACCAATATCAATCTCAAAGGCTTTGCACTATGTTCATCAAGATAGTGCGAAACATAATCAATTTATGGTGCCAACAAAAACTTCATCAATGGAGGACCAATATCAATCTCAAAGGCTTCGCACTATGTTCATCAAGATAGTGCGAAGCATAATCAATTTATGGTGCCAATAAAAGCTTCATCAATGGAGGCCCAATATCAATCTCAAAAGCTTCGCACTATGTTCATCAAGATAGTGCGAAGCACAATCAATTTATGGTGTCAACACCAAAGCTTCACCTATAAAGCTTCACATATCAAGCTTCAACCCCAAAGCTTCACCTATAAAGCTTCAACACCAAAGCTTCACCTATAAAGCTTCACATATCAAGCTTCAACCCCAATGCTTCACCTACAATACAAAATTTCAACACCAAAACATATAAAAGCTTGGCACACTCTTCATCAAGATAGTGCGAAGCTAATTCCAGTGGAGCTGAATTTTGGACATCTTATAGTTCTTGAGCAGATGAACAACTTTCACGAAGGAAATTTTTCTATTTGAGCGACGGAATTTAGAGTGTTGAAGCTCCAAACATGACGGTCAGATTTCTGCAAGCTTCAAAGCTGCTGCAGTGTTTCGAAGATCTGGAAATATTCAACCGTTAGTTTGTTCTGAATTTTTGATATGTTATGGAAGAGATGACGAGGAACAACTTCGATGAAGAAAGTATGTTGATCTGAACAAGAGAAAATGGAGTTTCGAAGCTCACAACAAGTCTGACGGGTTAACAAAAAATTGATGAATAGTTACTCATCATACTTGAATTTCTGAAGTTGTACTACTCCGATGGATCTCAAATTTGGATATGTTGTAGTTCACAAGATAAGGAACAACTTTCATGAAGACGACTTTGCAATCTGAGCTATCGAAACAAGGATTCGTTACTTTGACAAATTAGTAGCAAGCAAGACATCTCATTCGGCGACTCTCCTCGCCTGAAGACTTGGGGGACTCCCACCATATGCTACTGCACCTTGATACTCGAAAGTCTCACAACCACTCAGTGACTTGGATTTTTCAAGTCTCCAACCGAGAAGTTTTCCTCACTCGGGAAATTAAGGGAACACTACCTCAAACTACATGCTTCACTCACAAAGCTTCAACAATACAAGTTTCGACAAAAGAAAAATTCAGAGAACTTTCTGAAGAAGGCTTTGGTGTATTTAACACAATATGTTGAAATGAAGCAAAGCTTATTTATTAATATTTTCGATAAAGCCACAAATATGTACATATACATGAGTCAAAATAAACAAACAAAAGGGAGTCTTCACAAAGGTTGCTTAGGGGAAGTCTCAGCAGTCGGTAGAACCCCAGAAAGAGAAAGCACCGGAGGGTGGTTATCCGGAGCCTCAGTACTTGACAAAACCCCAAAAGGAGGAGGCAGTGGAGGTTCATCATTTGAAGCTTCATTACCAGGTACAGCCCCAGAAGACGAAGGCAATAAATGCCTTTGGAACAAACCCACAAACCGCTGATGATCAAGTAAAACCTTACCATCAGATTCCTTCATCTGGTCAAGCTTCCTCTTCATGTTTGTAGCATAGTCATGGGCGAGCCGGTGCAACTGTTTATTCTCATGCTTGAGCCCTCTAATCTCCTGTTTGAGACTCATCACTTCAGCAGCCAATGATTCAACTTGGCGGGTTCTAGCAAATAGGCGTTGGGCCATATTAGACACAGAACCTGCACACTGAACACTAAGAGCCAGAGAGTCCTTAACAGCCAACTCATCAGACCGTTTGGAAAGTAGTCTGTTATCTTTGGGCGTGAGAAGGTTCCTGGCCACCACTGCAGCGGTCATATCATTCTTCATCACAGAATCCCCAACGGTAAGAGGACCAGTAGGGGATATGAAAGATGGGCGCCATATGTTGTCTGGAGAAGGCGTGGCTGTCTCTTCTCCAAGGTTCAAGTCAAAACGACGGTCGGAGGGGCCAGACATTTTCAAAGGTGTTGAAGAGGGAAGAGGTCAGACAAGTCAAGATCTTAGAAGTGCAAGAAGGGAGCTTCTACTGGTAGAGATTCAAGTGTGCTGTGGAACTTAATGCCAACCTCTATAAAAATCTGCACTCGACGGAGCTTCAGAAATCGAAGAGGCGTTCGCTTTCTCAAAAGCTGGGCTGCTCAGAGACCACGAGGGCTGATCTCAAAAATCGAAGAGGCGCTTCCTTTCTCAAAAGCTGGGCTGCTCAGAGACCACGATGGCCGATCTCAGAAATCGAAGAAGCACCTGCTTTTTCAGCCTCGTCAGCACCTGTCACATGCACACTCAGCTTTGCGGAAATTACGGGCAATCTGTCGAAGATTTCTGGTAAAGTAGAAAGCACGTGAATCTTACTGTTCAATCACCACTCTCCACATGCACCATCAACTCCTCGGGTACCACATGTAACTTTGTCAAAGATCTCTGACAAAGTTTAGGCACGGGAGTTTCGAAGTTCCAGCTACCCTACTATTACCCACAAGGGTAAAGGAACAGCACCACTGCTTGACAACTGGAAAGTCCCTATGTGTGTCGACCTCCGTGTTTTGCGGCAAGACAGGTTGGCAAGAACGTCCAACCTTTACTCACATTCGAGAAAAGACTCCCAACATAATTATTTTCTCAAAAACCGAAGTAGCACCACTTTCCGAATCTCGAGAGTCAGATCTTCGACGGGATTGCTTGTTCGAAAAACGAAGAGGCACAACTCTCAGAACTTCGAGAGCCAGATTTCCTTAGATAAAGCTTTTCTGTAATCTTCACACGTAACATCGGCTTTCCAGATACCACATACCACTTTTTCAAAGTGCTCTGACAAAGTTAAAACGCGTGAAGCTGACAGCTCCCACTACATTGTTGTGACCAAGAAGGGTAAAGGAATAGCATTACTACTTGTTATTGGGAAATCCCTATATACATCGACCTTCCTCTTCCACGGACAGACAAACCTGCAAAAATGCTCAACCATTTCTCGCATTCGAGAAGGCACCCTCAACATAACCTTTCGAAATACTCAGCTTTATTTCCCCCCGATAATACCTCAGCAAATAAGCCACACCAAGAACAGGAGTATCTCATATCATCAGGGTCGAAAGCAAGAGTATCCCATATCATGCTTTCTCCCTATCTTTGTCTTTGTTCTTGTCCACACCTGCAGGACAAGGAGAAAAAGAGCAGTCAGTCGGAACCTGAAATCAAACCTCCAATCTGAAACTGACTGCCTGGAACCTTTGCCTGGTTGCTTACTTAGCATTGCTCTCGAGTACTCATCCTCAACTGCTGTCAAGGTCACGAATTCCACCAGCAAATACCTCATGACAGTTGATCAGATATTGGCTCTTTACACTGAAGCTGCCAAGCGTGGATGAGTCACTATGAAAGAATGTTCTGAAGGACCATTTAAATGCAAAGGTTGCACACCACTTCTGCCATGCAAAAGATTGAAGCAGAAGGTTCAACGGTGAGCTGAAACAGATCACTACAGCACGACACCTTTCCATACCACATTCACTATTCCGTCAACAGCAACAGTATCCCATATCATCAAGGTCGAACATACTCTAGATTTGATGGACTTGTTTTGACCCTCAAATTCTTGAGTCGGCCTTATACTCTGGAGGGAACCAGAAAACCCTCCGGCACAGTTCAAGAATTAGCCTGTGGAAAGTTACTTCTTCAGAAGCAAAAGTATCTCATATCACCTCTTCTCCATTTGTGTCTCCTTATCCTGGCAGCTGAATGAGAGACAAGGAAAAGGAGAACAATCAACCGGAAGCCGAAGACGAACCTCCGATCCTGGGTTGCTTGCTTGGAAGCCTGACTGCTTACCTTGTCGGTCACCTCATTCGACAGATCTCCTAGCTCGACGACTCGGGGGACTCCTACTATAGGGTTTGTATCACACTTGACCAAGCCCGAAACTACGAGTAAGCTTCAAGTGAAATTGATACATTACCTTGTGCATCTCCACCGGTTAAGAACGCCACCCCTGAATGGAGGAAGCGTACTTCCAGAGAAGATGCCACATCTACCTATGAGAAAGATAAGGCAAGTGAAGACGATACCACACCTCGGTACTTAGAAGTTTCGTGATTACTCAGCGGCTTGGATTTTGCAAGTCCCCAACTGAGGAGCTTCCCTCACTCGGGAACTTAGGGGAGCACTGTTTGTACCATACTTGACCAATCCCGAAACTACTGAGCACCGGTCAACGTTATACCGTCAAGGATCCAGAAGAACTTCCCTTCAACCAAGAGGCCAATCACAATGCGACACGTGTCGACATCAGAAGCCAACCACAGCACGACACGTGTCAACATCAGAAACCAATCACAACACGACACGTGTCAATGTTAGAACAAAACTAGAAACTCTCTTCTATAAATAGGGATCATTCTCCCACAATAATCTCTAATGTCATTTTGTACTAAACTATTCACTAGAACTCACTAAACCAGAGCTTGGACCTATGTATTTGTGTAAACCCTTCACAATTAATGAGAACTCCTCTACTCCGTGGACGTAGCCAATCTGGGTGAACCACGTACATCCTGTGTTTGCTTCTCTGTCTCTATTCATTTACATGCTTATCCTCACTAGTGACCGAAGCAACCAAGCGAAGGTCACAAACCTGAACTTTCTGTTGTACCAAAGTCATCGCTGATTTTGTGCATCAACAAACAATAAAAACAAGATTACTTGCCTTCCTCAAATAAGAGGTCCTGAATCAAATCTGGGGGCTCCTCAAACCACAACACCTCCTGAAAGCAATTGAGTCCTTGTCACGCCCCGATCCCGACATATGTCCAAGATCGACACGTGACGTCACCAAATACCTGTATCTCTAACATACCCCGCCTCCGGGAAATGGCAAAACACAACTTAAGAACCAACTGCGCAATAATTCTTAGTAGACTTTATGGTTGCATCTAACATCCTCGTTAGACTACCTACGTACCTTAAATAGGGATCAAGCCATTCGTAGTTCATTGTTTCACTACACTCGAATATCACATAAATCGTTATGTCCCAACAATATACCACAATGCATATCATGCAATATTTCAAAGAATAAACGACTAAGTACAATCATATTCTCTAGCCATATTTATCAACAAGTCTAATCATAACAATAACAATGATATCCAACATAACAATCCCACATGACAATTAACATTTCCACTTCATCCATCACATAAATCATCATGTTTCCCACATAAAATCACAATTCATAGCGTGTAACATATTAAAGAATTAACAATGCATAATATTATTCTCTAGAAACATTGATCAACTAAAATAATCATAATAACAACACTCATATCCAGCGTCATTTCACAATCCCGTCAATTAATCAATTCATGAATCAAAGATGCACGATCTTAGCATTTAATTACGTCAATCAAACAATGCGATAACATATCATTTCACAAATTTAACCAAGGAACTCTAGAACCTAAAGTGCTTAATGGCCGAGCATAGTGTCTTAGACTGCTTCTCAGTTCATGCGGCCGATGGAGGTTATCTACGTTCGATGGCCACTGCGGCGGCCAAGAAATATAGATAACACTTATTTTAGCGTAGAAATTTCGATGAAAAGAATGGGTAAGCACCTGACATTTGGTATCTTCCTAGTTTAGAGTTCTAAGGCAGAAAAGTAACCAAAGAAAAGCGGTAGGGGTACTTACGAAGGCCGAAGTGGCTTCTTGGGAAGGAATGTTGAGGTCCGATCCTGCAGATGAACAGGTGTTTTCGCCGTCGCTTCTGGCTCTACGGCAGGTCGTTTGCCACGATCGGTCGTAGAAGGGCCGACTTGGACAACCGTCTCGAGCATAGGGGGAGATGGATTGCGTGGGTGAAGGTGACTCGTCAGGGGAACCTCATCGCTCATGTCGCTTTCTTCTAGAACAACTGCCGTGTGTTTTGGATTTTCGGGGAGATTTTTCTCGACCAAGAGGGCCACCCCTTCCAAGACAGGCGCAACAGCTGGCCCCGAAGCTGCAGACACTTCAACCAGTAGAGCAACAACTGGTCCCATGACTTGAGAAACAGGCCATACATGGGCGGTTTCTTTGGCCGGAATTGGTCGTTTCTCTGTCGAAGCTTGGACGACAGGGGTAGAAGAGGAAACACTAGGAGTCGTCGCTCCCGTAGTTTGACTGGAGATAACATGAATCTCTCATTCTCCTTTCCCCGCCAACTTCTTGACTCGTTTTACGAGTTGGGGGGGTTTAACGGCCGTCTCGGCCTCTTGACAAGGCAGTTTACTCAGCAAAGCCTGCGCGGTTATCTTAGCCCTTTTGGAGATGGTCGATTTTTTCCCAGCCGCAGCCGCAGCAACCACTTTTGCCTTTTTCAATGACCGATTGCCTGAGAAAGCAAAAGCAAATTAGTAGAGCTCAAAGTCGAAGGAAGAAGGTAGAAATAGACCATTACCTTGAGATTGGGGGGCAGAAGCCTTATTGGGTCAAGCGTCGAAGATCTTGTTCAGGACGTCTTCAACCGGAGCACCAAAAAAGTTTTGGGTATACTCTTCCCACTAATCACTGAAAGTGTTAGTGCTAAGGGATTGTGGAACGGTTGGTCGAAGGCGGAATTTTTGGCATCGTTCTTAAAACTCCTTTTTGGCATCCTTGCACTCTTTCTCTGAAGAGCCAGATAGGCATCCTCGGATCAACAGGGAGCGAGAGGTAAGAAGAGGCACCGGTCAACCCTGAAGATAGCCGAGTTGCCGAGCAGTGAATTGGGGGTGATATACTTCCCAATTTGCTCGGTGTGCGTCACACCCAAGAGGAAAGTCGCGGGTAAGCACAAACGACCCTCAGGATTAACGGAGATAGCATCATCATCTGGACTCCATGCTGATGTGGGAAGTTTGATTGACAAAGGATATTCTCGACGACGGTAGATCAAGAATTCGTCATCGGAAAGGGCATCAAGGCCAAAGAAGTATCTGAACACGTCTTCAGCTTGGTAAGGAGGTACTGGTCAAGAAACCACCTGAAGGCCAAGCGCTTCAGTAGTTGAAAAGCTGGCAAGCTCTGGCCAATGGGTGACGAAATAAACCTGCAGCCAGAGTTGGAATACCCAGAGGGGGCCACTCTGGTGTGGGTCGATCTTGTGAAGGGTCATCTCGGCCAAACAGTGCAGGATATGGGCAAGAATGGCGGGACTAAGCGCCAGGGTGTGACCGCTAGCTAGGGCTTCGGCCACCGGCATGTTCTCGGCCAAGCATTTGTTGGATTTATTACAACAAATAAATTTGTTATACCAGTAGAAGATGAAGGCTTCGTGTTCTCCTCGTCGTAGGTTCTCCTCACCTCAGCCAGCAAAGTGAAGGTAAAGAGTGTTGTAGTTGAGGAAGTTCTTATAAAGTTTTTGAACTTCCTCCTTTGAGAGTTCTTGACCCTCTATGCTCAGTGTTTCAATGGCCCGATCGTTGAAAAATGCCTTCAGGTCGATGGTCGATGGGTACCCAGAGAGGGTAGCGTCAACCAGGATGCCAAAAGGGGAAGTCCCTAGGATCGCGGTAATGTCGAGGATAGTAGGACATATGGGGCCGAGGGGAAGGACCATAATGTTGGTGGCTGAGCACCAGAAGCTTGAGGCTGCCATAAGAAGTTCATTGTCCATAACGAGCTCCATAGACGAAAGACGAATGGCATCATAAATGCCAAGAGCTTTCCATTGCTCGCCGAATATCTTTTCCATCCGTGCAACCCAGGCTGCCCAGGTCGCAGTGGTCGAGGGCCAAGAGCCTTGGGGCTTTGTTAAATCCCACCTCGACCATTCGAACCCTTGCAGTAGGGGTGTTAAACATTGCTCTTTGAAAAGTTCGGTGATAGCTTGTGGCACTGCATCTTTAAAAAGTGGACCTAGGATCTGGTGGGGGGTGCTCATGTTGCTCTCAAAGCACAGAGTCTTGATTGAGCGCTGGTCGATGATTGCCCCGCATTTGTCGCATTCCTTAGAAAGCTTGGAGATGAAGGAGGCCATTGGAATGGTTTTGAAGGATTTCTGGGAGAAAGTCAGGGGATTTTCTTTTAATCCTTTGAACAAGAGAAAGTTTGGAAATTTTGAAAACGTAAAGAATGAATAATAAAAGGCCGAGTATTTATAGACTCGTGGAATGGAAGACCAAACGGGGAGAGTAATCTGGAAGATCGCTAATAATTATGGAGTGATGAAGAATATTAACAGACCCAGGAGAAAGAACTAAAAACTCGCAGATTAAGGGGTCATGATGATATCGTGACGGCTTCCTTTTATGAAGAAATGATGTTTTAGTGTCCGCACGATCTCGAGGGTACCGAAAGATTTGCAAATCGAGATTGCATGATGGCATGCGGCGACAGGTATAATGATTTGAGGACATTTGGACATCCACACGTCCTGAGAAATTCAAAAATCTCGCGGATCAAGGGGTAATAATGAAATAACACTTCAGGTCATGCTGAGAAAATGACACTTGGCGAGATATCTGACGAGAGCAAGATCGTGTAATCGTGCTTCATAAGTGCACCTAAGGAAATAGAGCCTAGTGTCGCTTCTTCAAGGTCAGGGCTCAACCAGAGTCTTCAGGCCGAAAAAAGTCCTCAGGAGCGAGGGGGCAATGTTTAGGCCCAAATCTCAACCCGGAAGGCCTTACGAAAAGGTTACCGTGGATCGTTTAGTTCATGGGCTTCCTAATCTAGGTCGGTCAAGTCATGCTGCGAGACGAGTAACTGAATTCTAGCGTAATAAGGAGTCTCGGCAAGATATGGATATTGATAACCTAGAAGTGAATCCGGCTTGATAAAGGACTGGGTTCAAAGTCATAGTGAAAATAGGACTGGTCGAGATGGTGTTTGATTAGAAGAAGAAATCCTAATCCGAGTAGGGTTTTAATTCGATATAGAAAGTACCTGATGCTATAAATAAAGAAGGATGTGCATCGTTCAAGACCCTCTTCAGTTCAACACACAATTGCCCTGCGCAAATTTTCTCAACAACCTTGAGACTTTTTCCTTTTCTTTTTTCACTGACACACCTTCAGTTTGGATAAACACCAATGTGAAGGCAACCAGTGATATCTTCAGTCGGCATAGATAGCATTGTTACCGTAGAACCAGTCGGTCTCGCATCATCTTCAGTCGGTATAGATAGCATTGCGTCGAGGGTGACTGGTTATCTATCCAAGTCTCGGTCGAAAAAGGATTCCCGAATCCTTATTGGTCGAGGTTATCTCATTAGCTTTCTCGGCGAAGTAAGGTGTTACAGTTTATTAGGCTCAGCACGTTGGACGCCAAATTAGTTTATGATTGGATACTCTTAAATGAGATTTAGAGTTCGGCATTCCGACGGCCGAACCACGTTTATTGTTAAGACATATATCCACTTTGAGTATTTGTGCCCTTACACTATGGTGTCGATTCGGCGTGAGTTTACTCTGGCGAATACCATCACTGTGACCGAATCCGACAACGACGATTTGTGAACTTCGTAAGAATAGTAGCCTTGTCTTCAGGTTCAAGAACCCAAGAGGCCGAGACGTGTTTCTTCCTCAGTCACAATCGCAAGACGCAGAAGTCGGCCGCGCACTCAACACAACATCAGCATATTTTTACTCCTCGGTCGAGCTCAGCCGGCGAGGTGGCACGCCCTGCATTCAACCAAAAGACGTAGTTAGCTCATAGATTACTCGGTCTGCGCACCACGTAGGCTTGGTAGTTTTTAGGGTCAACAAGTATTCTTCTTTATTTGTAAGTGAGAGTTAGTTTGATTCTCACCAAAGACGAATATGAACCACAATATTGTTAGCTTATTGTGAGGCTAAGCCCATCATAAGGTTCAAAACAAAACAAAAATAGTTTTTAAATATACATATGCAAAAATTGTTTTTTCATTATTTAAATATTTTTAATCCAAGTGACAATATTTAATTAGATTTGTGAGACCAAATTACGTGTCATACCAAGACATAATAGAATTTTGATATAATTGTAATGACTCAAGCTAGTTAATAAATATATACATATTAAATAGTGTCTAACTCTTTAGAGACTTACCTTTAATGTAAGAGTAAACTGTCGATTTACCCCCTGAACTTTCACCTCACTTTCGATTTCCCCCCTGAACTTTTCTATTGGAAAATTAAGGACTCAAACTAATTTTTTTAGCCAATTTGCCCCCTACCGTTAGTTTTTATTATATTCCATCCATATTTCTGTTATGTGATAATTCTTTAAGGGCAGAAAAGTCATTTAGCAAGACTTTCACACAATATACCCTTTGCACTGTCGCTGTTTAGAAATTTAGGGTTTGCACGTGATTTGCAAGGTGGGTGTTCACTGAAATTTGGGGGAAATTGACTTCATAGTTTGTTGATGGTGGATTCGACAAAATCATTGAGATTACAAAAAGTTTTGAGAGTTGAAGATGCCTTTGGAAGTGCGCAGTGGGGGGAATCGTCCAAAGTACTGTAAGTATATTTTATACCTTTTGTATTGTAGTTGCTTTAGTCAGTTTGTTGTCCCATATCTTTTTTTTTTCAAGTTTTGGATGAAAAATCTTGTAATACCACTCTGTAGATTCTAATACTCTCCATGGGATGTGTTCTGTTATTTTTTTTGTTTGTTTACATTGTAGGGATTTGAACCTTGGGCCTTTTATTATTTTAACAAAAATAGATTTTTAATTATGTGTTTTTATTTTTGTAGCTAAGCCTGATTTATTCACAATAGAGATTCAACATGGAGGTCATCTTAAGGATGGAAAGTATGTTGGTGGTCTTGTACAGTGGGTGGACAACTTCGACGCTGACTTAATGTCTATGCTAGACATATATGATGTGGCTGTATCACTTGGCTACAACCATCTACAAACAGGGTTTCACTACAAAGACAAAGTAAAGGGGTTTGTCCCTCTTATTACAGATGCCGATGTTAGTGAATTTGTTTCTCATATACCTTCATTTAGGTTTCAAGTTTTATATTTGACAAATAATGGTCAGTGGGGTAATGGTTGGGATAATTGGTTTGAGAAAGAAGTGTTGGCAACTGACTTAGACAACCATCTTGTAGATGCTACAGTACAATGTGAAAAAGGTGTGAATGTTGAAGCTAGTGTGAATCAAAGAGTTGATGTAAAAATATTTGATGTAGATGCTGATGATGAATATGAAAATGAAAATGAAGATGATGAAGATGTTGGTGATGATGATGAAATGGGATCAGAGCTTGATATGGAGGAAGATGATGGTGCAAGAGAGGAAAGTGAAAATGACTTTGAATATGTTGACTCTGATTATGTGCAATCTGAAAATGATACTGAAGTTGTGAAAGATGATACTCTATTTGAGAGGTTTGTGGTTGATGAGGCTTTTGAGGCATCGCATAAAGAGCCTGGCGAAATTTCTACTGATGAGTACAACTCAGAGGAGCTGGTAAGTCTTGATGAAGAGGAGCATTCAGATGAAGAAGGTATTGTTGTGAAAAAGGTTAGACGAAAGAGAAAAGCTCCAAGGTTTAAACAATTCAGAAGAGAGACTGACTTGTTAAATCCAACCTTTTATTTGGGTATGGAGTTTCCTGACATGAAGGCATGCAGGGAGGCTGTAAGGTACTATTCGGTTGCTATTAGTAAACCATTGCATTGGGATAAGAATGACCGAACTAGGCTTCGAGTATCATGTTTAGGAACATCTAAAATAAAATGTCCTTGGTTACTATATGCAGCTCATGTAGGGAGGGGGCCGACTACAAGGATTAAAACATTTGTACCAGAACATACTTGTGGAAGATTGCAAAAGACAAAGTATGCCACTTCTTCTTGGCTAGCTGAAAGATTTGATGAAGAGCTTAGAGATAATCCAAATATGAGCGTTGGTGCATTCATGAAGCTTGTGAGGAAACACTATGGTATAGACATCACAGAGAACCAAGTGTATAAAGCCAAGAGAAAAGCTAGAGGGAGGATACAAGGTAGTATTGAAGAGCAATATGCAAAGATATGGGATTATTGCGATGAGATAAAGAGAAATAATCCTAGTAGTACTGTGGTAGTAAAAACTGACTTGCAAGGTGAGAATCCTATTTTTAAACGGATTTATATATGTTTTGCAGCTTTGAAGAGGGGTTTTGTAGAAAGATGTAGGCCTGTCGTAGGCTTTGATGGTTGTCACATTAAAGGGTCTCATCCTGGGCAAATACTAAGTGCAGTCGGAATCGACGCAAATAATGGGATGTTTCCAATTGCATTTGCGGTGGTTGAGATTGAGAATACGGAGACATGGACATAGTTTATGGAAATATTTTTTTTCTGATGTTGGGATTGAAAATGGCAATGGATGGGTGTTTATAACTGATAAGCAAAAAGGATTAGGAAATGCGATTACTGCTTTGATGCCAAATGCAGAACATAGGCATTGCGTTAGGCATTTGCACAATAATTTTAAGACTGCAGGTCACACTGGTCTTGCACTAAAACAAAGATTGTGGGCTGCGGCAAGGGCAACAACAATCCCTATGTGGGAGGCTGAAATGGATAAAATGTTAGCTCAATCTAAGTCAGCATTTGATTGGTTTGAGGATAAGCCAGCAGATAATTGGAGTAGGTCACATTTCAATACTAATGCAAAGTGTGATATACTACTCAACAACTTGTGTGAGTCTTTTAATGCTGCTATATTGGAAGCAAGAGATAAGCCCATTCTGACTTTGCTACAAAGGATGCATTCATACTTGATGCTTAGGATGGCTAGGGTTCGAGAGATAATTTGGAATCATGAAGTTGGGCCCAGAATATTTGAAATTGTTGAGAAATATAAAATTGAAAGTTTTTTATGCATAGCCTCATATGCTGGTGGGGGAAAGTATCAGGTGAACCATCTTCATGGTGGTATGTACGCTGTTGATTTGGAACGTCATACATGTTCTTGTCGAAAGTGGGATTTATGTGGAATCCCATGTCCACATGCTATTACTGCAATAGGCAAGACAGAGCATAACCCACTTGATTATGTTCATTCTTGTTATAAGAGGCCAGCATATGACAGGGCTTATGAGGGATACATTTCTCCGATGCCTGGTCCAAAAGAGTGGAGGAAAACAGGCCTTGTGCCTATCAAGCCCCCTTTGTATCACAAACAACCTGGGAGACCTAAAACTTGTAGAAAAAAGGAAGCTGATGAGATACCAAAAAAGGCAACAAAGTTGAGAAGATATGGCATTGTTATTAATTGCAACATTTGTGGTGTTGATGGTCATAACTCAGCAACTTGTCGCAACAATGAGCATGTATTTATGATATTCTCAAATTTTGACTTGAACTTAATTTAGTTCTCATAGTTTCACACGCTTTTCATTGAAATTCCCAACTTTATTGCAGATGGATGGACAAGGAGGTAGAACAGGAAGAGGAGCACGGGGAGGTAAGGGAGCATGGAGAAGCAAGAGGACAACGTGGAGGAGCAAGAGGAGGCAGAGGAGCTCTAAACTTAATAGGGGTGATGAAAACCATCAATTTAAGTTTTTATTTTTATTTAAATTGGTAAATAAACTATTGTTAACATCATTGAATTACTTCAGGGTTTAGGAGGTAAGCAAGATCAAGGTGAAACTCATTCTCAAGTTCCAACTCAAGCTCATTCTGAATGTCCAATTCAATCTCAATCTCAAGCTCAAAGGACAACAAATTTTTCTGTAAGTACATCATTTTCTATTCTATAGGTATAAATGAAAATACAAGAGGAAGGTATGCATCTCAAGTGAAGTTTTTATATTTCAACTGATTTATGTTAATGCTTTAACTGATATTTTTTTTTAGGTTACAAGAGAAGGGTATGTATCTCAAGCACAATGTGAAGCACAACCTCAAGTTGCTGCTTCTACATCACACCCTCAACCTTACTCAGCCATCAGAAATGAAAATAGGTTTAGGTACAAGATTCCAGCCAAACGAGGAAGGCCATGGAAAGTGTAGTTGATCTCCACGTGTCATGTGCGTTTCGAGCAGAATGTTTGTGCTCTTGTTTTGATAACTAAAACCTTATTTTGCTTGTGTTTGGTTAAGTGGAATGCCCATATTTTGTAATCGAGATTATATGGGTTATATACCTTATGGATGGTAAAATCTCTTATGTTTTCCAACTTCTTAAGGATCATTTTGTGGAATTGTATTGGGATTATGACATTATGAAAAGTATATAATTATCTTGAACATTTTTTTATGAGTATTATGAACATCTTCCTATTAAACAAACAATTACAAAAGGTATAAAATATACTTACAGTACTTTGGACGATTCCCCCACTGCGCACCTCCAAATGCATCTTCAACTCTCAAAACTTTTTGTAATCTCAATGATTTTGTCGAATCCACCATCAACAAACTATGAAGTCAATTCCCCCAAGTTTCAGTGAACACCCACCTTGCAAATCACGTGTAAACCCTAAATTTCTAAACAGCGACGGGTGCAAAGGGTGTATTGTGTGAAAGTCTTGCTAAATGACTTTTCTGCCCTTAAAGAATTATCACATAACAGAAATATGGATGGAATATATGAAAAACTAACGGTAGGGGGCAAATTGGCTAAAAAAATTAGTTTGAGTCTTTAATTTTCCAATAGAAAAGTTCAGGGGGGAAATCGAAAGTGAGGTGAAAGTTCAGGGGGTAAATCGACAGTTTACTCTTAATGTAAATATATTGTTACATAAAAAAATAATATAAAAAATTGAAAAAAAAACCTGAACAGACCTATTTTCCATGTCACTTCATCCTCAATTAAAAAAAATTGCCCCAAAAAAGAAAAGGAATTGTAGAAAAAAATGAGCTCTTCATATGAAATGAGGGTACATTTTTGGCAGCTCCTTGATGTCCACATTGTAAAACCTCTAAATGTCATGCAGCTTTCTCTCCTCCTCCCTCGCCACAAAGCAAATGACATGACCTTTTCTTCTAAACCTTAAGCTCGGTCCCAATCGATGAACATAATCTTCCAAATCATCCGGCAAATCATAGTTTACTACTATAACAGATTCTTGCTGCTGCGGCGGCGGAGCATCTATACAATCCACCATGACATCGTCGGTGATGTGAACACGGCAAGAGCCGGCATGGAATTCACGTACAATTGCATCACAAGTGTCCCAGTCCATGTCAGCATGGATGGCCGAGACAGCGTGGTTGCGGTGTCGCATCTTGTCAGCAAGCCACTGCCACCCTGTCGGTTGTGTTAACAAAAATGACAGCTTGAGTGATAGAGGAATTATAGAGCTCAGTAATTTTCTCAATCTTCCATCTATCTTGATCAACATCGACATAAAATTGGTTGAAACCCTCGAGGTTGAGCTCATCAGGCGGCTTTTGGAAGATCCTTGCGGGTTTGTTCATAAACTTCCTTGTGATTACAAGGCATTTAGGGGACATTGTAGCAGAGAACAAGCCAGCCGGAACTGATGGCAGCGGCACGAAAATGTCACGGATCTGACCATCAAAACATCAATATTGTTAGGACATTTAAATTGCAAGTCAAACAAAAATCGAAACCACAAAATTAGTGGGAGAAAAAGGGGCAACCATGCAGTGAAATCTTATTTCACCTCGCGGTCGGTCTAAATTGGCAGTCTAACATGTCAGCCAGTCCGACAAGAAAATATTCTTAACAACAAACCTGGTCTTCAAAACCACCAGTAAGCAATTCATCAGCCTCGTCCAGTACGAAAATCTTAATATGATCCCCGCAAAGTGCCTCCCAGTGAAACATGTCAAATACAGAGCCGGGAGTGCCAACGACAACATGAACACCAGCTTGAAGAATTTGTTTATCTTCATGAATACTTGCCCCGCCCACACAAGCAAGAACCCTCACGCTGAGATATTTGCCAAGTGCTCGCATAAGCTTCTCCGTCTGCAGCGCCAAATCTTTCCTAGGTGTCAACACCAATGCCTGGCACTGGTTTAGACCATAATCAAGTCGCTGCAAAATTCCATTGCAGCAAGCTGCTGTTTTCCCAGTTCCAGGATGAGCCTGTTCAATAACATCAAGACCTCTGCAGAATGGAACAATGCCCCTTTTCTGAATTGTATAAGGCTTCTTAAAACCTTCACACACCAAAAATTAAAAAAATTTAAAAAAAAATTGCACGCTTTTCATCTTGAAAAAGGAAATGGCGAGGACAAGTGAGAACTAAAAACTAAAAACGAAATGGTTATCAGACGGACCCTAAAGTTTTGAAAGCAAATATGTGGTGATGTTGCCTACTGGGAAAACCGATAATCTAAACTTGACAAACAGAAATTAAATTCCTACCATAAGCATAAATGCCCCTTAGAAGATTTTCTTGCAACCCCATATAATCGAAACTTTAATGAACCTCATCATATGGTGTGAAAAAATTGTCATCAACCTCACCATAGGATACCTCTTGTTCTTCAGGAGCAAGACCTGCCATATCTGTAGGCGTATCTGTACAATGACTGATCTGTTAAAGTAGCTAAAAACAAACTAGTAATGGGTTTTTTGAGAAACTATTAAGGTCATATATTTTCATGTCCGAATTGCTTAATTGTGAGGATGTGATGATTGTCCCATTTTGGAAAGTTAAGAAAGCTGACATGAACCTAATTATAAGAAATTTGGACCGCTCCCCCGTTTAGTATTTGGTTTTCGAGTTGAACTTCAACTTCCTTCATTGCTCAATAAAACCCTAAAAAAAAAATTAGAAAATTAACATTTATGATAGTTTTTTACCTGGTTCCTTTTCGTTTACTTCCTTAGCCACACCACTGCCGCCGAACGCCAAGAGCTTCGTGTCTCCATGCTCCACAAATATCCACACGAGCAGAGCCATGCCGACAAGAGCCACGGCTGCAGTCGCTGAGGCCAAGGCATTGAACCCCAGTATGCCCACAAGTGACCCCCCGACTGCTAAGCCAGTGAAGAATGCCATCAGCATTTGCCTATCACGACCCTCCATGGACTACTGTCTGGTTTACTTTCTTATTTTTTATGGGTGGATTGAACCTTTTCCTTCTTATACATCAAATGAACCCTTTTGGTTACTTGATAACCAAGTAATGAAGGAAGGACATACGTAGTTTTTGCCTTTTGGGTACGAAAAAACACCGACTTAATGAGTTTTGAAAGTTCTTCAGAATGTTGACTCTTTTGGCTTAAATTTGTAGCCATGTGACTTTATAGTGGCTCTGATAAGGCCTCGTCACATAAGCATATAATGGGGTTGTTTTTAGCCATGCCTTTTGTTAGCTTTTCAAACACGATAAGAGTTTGTGTAGAGTGTTCCGATCACATTATTTGTACCTTTTACAAAGTAGCGAATCATATGTATTTTGATCACATTCGACCTCACATGCTCTTACCCTAGTCAGACAACCTTACCAAATATCTAGCAAACAAATTGCATAGGCTAAATAGCCAAAATAGTGCCTGAGATTTGCACAACTTATCACTTTGGTCCCTAACATTTCAAATCAATAAAAGTGGTCCCTGAGATTGTCCACCATCCATGATTTTGGTTCTTCCGTTAAAAACTCCGTTAAGTGTCCCGGAGCTCTTGGCCGAAAGTTTGGGCAATTTTCAAAGCTTCGTAACTCAATCGTTTCTTAACCAAATTCGACCCATAATATATAAAAATGAAGATAGAAAAGTGTAGAATAAGATTATACCTATTTGGAAGCCCAATTGATGCCAGAGATGGCCGGAAAATAGCCTCAAAGTTGACTGGTCCGAGGGAAAACTGGAAAACTCACCGGAAACTGGGTAAACTTTAAACATTCATAACTTCTTCAATACTCAACGAAATCAAGTGATTCAAAAACGAAAATCATATTTCTCGACGAGACGAAGAGAATGGTATCTTTGTAGATGGCTAAATCGCCATGGTTTGGCCGGAAAATGTCTCGAAAGTGGCTCTAGAACATATTTGTTTCGCATACAATCCAAAGTGATGATTTGAAATGTTATCGATTTGTTTTCATTATCTCTTGTCAATAGTTATTTGTTTCGCATACAATCTAGAACATATTGGTTAAAACCTATGTACAACCTAATGTGGGGTTGAGTGCAGCTATCCATGTTTTGTTCTAAACCAACATGCTCTAGTTGATAAGAGATACTCTTTTGTCACCAATTCACCACATGTTAAGCTCATGTAAAACAGATATAGTTCACTTTCTGAATACGCGGCACACCTTGATTGGATGAAGGACCCCACTGGACTATGAATGGGTGCATAGATATTCTCTCATAATTGAGAGTCGATACAAACCCACTAACTTCTTATCCAGTCGTATAAAAAATCGTCAACTAAGTATAAGCACTATAATATTCTCAAGGAATAGACAAATTAATTAACACAAACCAACTTAAGATATATTGGCTGGTAGAGTCACACAACACAAGAGACCCTAGAACAATTAATTGCTTCGAATCCTTCTGCTATCAAGATGAATATTCTTTTACTCGGGTAGGAAATTGAATACCAAATGCTCAGAGGAGATCATCAAAATTTGCTGGCAGCTCCTCTGAATGTCAAACAGCATTTTCTCTCCATCTCTAGCCACGAAGTTGATGGCAGCACCTCTTTTTCCAAAATTTCATCTTCGTCCTATACGATGAAGGTAATTTTCTGGTTGATCGCCGGCAAATCATAATCTACTACAACAAACGCTTGCTGGACGTCAAGATGACGAGCATATTGATATGTGGTGATGAGGATGAGGCAAGAGAGTCTGCAAAATTCGCGCATAACAGTATCGCGAGTTTTCTGGTTCATGCCAGGATGGATAGCAGAGATAGCTTGGAAGTTTCACATATGGTGAGCAATATACTTTTTCACTTTCTGGCATCATGTTAGACTATTGGCAAAATGATACCCTAAAACAAACCTTGTGAGTAAAAGTTCCGGTAAGCATATCCTCAGCCTGATCCAGTACAATCATCTTAATATCTTTGGGGTCAAGTGTCTTCCTTCGCAACATGTCAAATACGCGATCAGGAGTGCCAACAACAACATGAACACCGGCTTCAAGAATGAATTTACCCTCACGATAAGTTCTGCCACTTACACCAGCGTAAACCTTCGCACCTAGATCTCAGAAAGTTGCTCTCATAACGTTTCTCAGTCTCCCCTGCCAAGGCCTGGGTAGGTGCAGAACCAAGGCCTGGCACTCAACCGAACTATCAAGATCAAGTTGCTGCACAATTCCATAGCTGAAAGTTATCGTTTTCCCGGTTCCAGGTGGAGCCTATTGAATCACATCAAGGCCTTCGCTGAAAGGAACAATGCCCCTTTGCTGACTTGCAGACGGCTTCCCAAAACCTTTTGAACAAAAACAAAACAAAATTACCATACAAACACATTAATGGCTTAGTCATTGTATTAAATACAGCAAACCAACCTACCATAAGCATAACTGGTCGTCTTAAGATTGCTTCGCAATCCGATGCTTTCAAAATCATCATAGACCTCATCAAATGATGGATAGAACTCGTGTCCTTGTGGAGCAAGCTCTGTCATATGACTCATATCTGTAGGCAGGAAACCATGAGTAATGATTGATCGGCATTCAAAAGGCTACCCCGAATGGGAAATTCGACATAATTTCAAATATAAAAGCATTGTAGTCCATCAAAGAGGCATGCTAATAACTAGCATGAGAAAAAAAAAACGAAAACAAAATAAACCGGCCGCTAATTGGTTGCTAAGAAAACTAATGAAACTTGATTTTATAGCTATTTCAAATCACTTCCAAGACGCGGAAACAAAATCCAAATTGATTTAGAGTTTATCATAGTTGAATATCAGAGTGCGCAACGAACGAGATTACAAAATAATAGGAATATTATTAAACAAACGAGAATGCCGAAACGGCTACAAAACCCTAGAGGCTACATTGTGACTAACTTTTTCTCAAACTAAATTACAAGCTCTATTTATAGAGCAATAAACCTAAGAAACCCTAATGCGTAAATGCCAAAAATACCCTACTACAAAATCAAATCAAATCTCTAATTAATTTCCTAAATAAACCTAATAAATTCCAACACCCCCCGTCAAACTCATGGCGGTATACGACATGAGTTTGCCAACAGACGATGTGGATGCAAGCTTTGTTATGCTAACTTCCGATGCCAATTCAATACAAAATTCCATCAGTGCCAGTGCAAGATTCCAATGCCAGTGCCAGTGCAAGATTTCAATGCCAGTGCCAGTGCAAGATTCCAATGCCAGTGCAAGATTTCCATGCCAGTGCAAGATTCCAATGCCAGTACCAGTGCAAATATCGATACCGATACCGAACAAACAATCAAAAAATCCAACCAAATATTTTTTTTTCTTTTTTTTTCTTTTGCCCGAATGGGCCTTAAACTAACAGCAAAACAAAAAATCCAAACAATTTTTTTTTCTTTTTTTTTCCCCCCCCCTTTTTTTTTCTTCCATTCTTCCTTCCTTTTTTTCCTTCTGTGCGAACCACCAACATCAGTCTTTCTTTTTTTCTTTGTGGCGATACAGAAGTGCAGGTTGCTCTCACAGGTTGCAACAGCAACCTTCAAGGGTGCAAAAGCAGCGTCAGTGGCTGGGGAGGTGCAGACCAGAGTTGGGGCAGATGCAGATTAGAGGAATATAACAGATGCGATGCGGGTAGAGGTCAGAGTGCAGTTGCGGTGCCGCAGTGGGTGCAGACGGTTCAATTTTTCTCTCTATTTTTTTTTTAAGACTACCACGATTTGACGGTCAATACCGAAATCCAAAGACAAAGAACATAAACAGAAATCCAAAGACAAAACGAACAAAAACAAAGTGACCAAGAACAAAGGACACAGACCAAAGCGGAAGCGAAAGCTTAAACGAGACCCAAACTAAACCAAAAAACAAAAAGCGACAAAACAAATTGATACCAACAAGAACGGATTGAACCATAAGGATCGAACCCGCTCTGATACCAAGTTGAATATCAGAGTGCGCAACGAACGAGATTACAAAATAATAGGAATATTATTAAACAAACGAGAATGCCGAAACGGCTACAAAACCCTAGAGGCTACATTATGACTAACTTTTTCTCAAACTAAATTACAAGCTCTATTTATAGAGCAATAAACCTAAGAAACCCTAATGCGTAAATGCCAAAAATACCCTACTACAAAATCAAATCAAATCTCTAATTAATTTCCTAAATAAACCTAATAAATTCCAACAAGTTAAACTTATTAACCATGAACAATATGCAAGCACATTAAATGACTTTGCTAAGCACTAGCTAGATGGGACTTGGGACACTCCCTTGTTCATTGTTCACTATCTCCGTCCCAGTCTGAGTCTCATCGGAGTCTCAATCTCAGACTGGATCTCAGTATGAGTCTCTTCCTTAGTTTCATTCTGGGTCTGAGTCTTAGACCACCACTACCCCCACAGATACCGAGACCGAGACTCGGCCACACCAGTGACACCACCACTGTCAACCCACAAAGGCATGTGCCGCCATGCTCTTGAAAAACTGATACCATGCAAGTGACAGCCGAGGCCACAGCCGAAGCAAACCCAGCAATTGCTGCAACAAACACAAAGCCAGCAAAAAGTAGCAAGGGGGATGACGGTCAGAAAAAAGAGTGCCGCTGAGGGAAGGGCCAAACCAAACCCAGCTACCGCTCCCACAAACACAAGGCCAGTGAAAACAAGCCAGGCGATATTTGGCACTCGGTGAAACTAGTGTTACCCAGGCCAAGAAGATGAATCCCATCACACCCACAAGTGACAACCTCCTGTTCTAGACGAGAAGATTCGGAACCGTCCATTGATTACTGTTGTGTGGTGTACACTAATCTCCTTGCCGTCTCTAATTAGAAAGTAAATTGGGAGATTTCAGATAGAACTTTGTATGCTTCTTGTTTTTTTCCTTTCAGTAAAAACTACGGTATTTCGTTTGGGAGGATTGAGCCTTCTGGTTACTTGATAAACAAGCAATGGTAAGTTTGGAATCGGAAAACCGACTCAAGTTTTCCAAACTTTTATGATAAAAAATTGTGTCATTTGATAAACAAAAAAATTCCTTATGACATCAGCAAAATTTGGACGAGTTATAACGGAAGAAGTAATGCTAGGTAAACTAAATTTGTAGATAAAATTTACTAAATAAATGATATGTCGTTGATAAAAAAATAAGCACGTTAATCAAAACTTAAATAAGAATTCTATCATCAACTTCTATGTCATTTGGTTTATAAAATTTAGTCTACATATTTAATCTTTCTTACAGAAGAGGGTTAGCAGAAATTAATTGAAACAGCATGGAGTGCTTAATGTAATTTGTAAATCCTGAGGGGTTTGTAAAAATACAAAAAAAGTCTGGAGTAAAATCCGTTTCAACAACAAAAACACGGCAAATGGCAGCATGACAAGGAGAAAAACTTGCAAGAACTCTCGGCAGTAAAAAGTCTTTCATGATATCAAGAAGGCGCATACCATTAAACAGTTAGATATGTTTGACAGCATAAATTGAGGACAAAACAAAATGAAAAGCAGCAGCATTAAACAGTACTTTCAAAACAGGATAATAAAAATCTGCCTCAAAAAGATAAGCGGGGGAACAAAATGCGCGAGCTCTTCAGAGAAGATCGGCCACATTCGATGGGAGCTCCTCAATCACCACGTTGTAAAACCTCTGGATGTCATAGAGCATTCTCTCGTCGTCTTTTGTCACAAAGTTAATAGCAACACCCTTCCTTCCAAATCTACCACTTCGTCCAATACGATGAAGGTAGTTTTCGGGTTGAGTCGGCAAATCATAGTTGATTACGAGAGATACCTGCTGCACATCAATACCACGAGCCAAGAGATCAGTGGTGATGAGAACACGGGATGAGCCTGATCGGAATTCACGCATGATGATATCACGAGTGTTCTGGTCCATGTCACCATGGGTGGCAGAGACAGTGTGGTCACGGCTTCTCATCTTGTCGGTAAGCCAGTCCACCTTGCGCCTGGTGTTAACAAAAATGACACTCTGGGTGATGGCCAGAGTCTCATACAGATCACAAAGGGTCTCGAGCTTCCATTCTTCTTTATCGACATTGACATAGAACTGCTTGATACCCTCAAGGGTGAGCTCATCACGCTTTACCAAAATCCTCACAGGTTTGTTCATAAACTTTCTAGTGATTTCAAGGGCTTCAGGTGGCATGGTAGCAGAGAACACCCCAACCTGAACCTTTGATGGCAAAAGCTGGAAAATGTCGTAGATCTGACCACCAAAACATCAAATATAATTAGGAATACATTGAAAACAAAACATTAATAGTGAGCCGAAGAAACACAACACCTTAATACAAATAACAAACCTGATCCTTAAAACCACGAGAAAGCATTTCATCAGCCTCATCCAATACAAACATCTTAATGTAATCTGGGCGAAGCGACTGCCTCCTCAACATGTCAAACACACGACCAGGGGTTCCAACAACAACATGAACACCAGCTTGAAGAATGCGCTGATCCTCACGAACACTTGTCCCACCAACACAAGCATGAACCTTAACGCCAAGGTAGTCACCAAGTGCTCGCATAACCTTCTCTATCTGCTGTGCCAACTCCCTGGTAGGAGCCAAAACCAAGGCCTGGCACTGGACAACACCATAATCAAGTTGCTGCAAAATCCCTGAGCAAAAGGTTGCTGTTTTCCCGGTTCCAGACTGAGCCTGTTGAATCACATCAAGGCCTTTGCAGAATGGAACAATTCCCCTTTGCTGAATTGCAGAAGGCTTCTCAAAACCTTCAGAATAAAAACAAAATTATACACAGAGGCCTTTAAAGATGAATATAAGTATAACATACTTTAACAACATTGCAAAAGGAGAAATCAAAATTAAGAAATTGAACATGCATTCCTGCAGAGGTGCACCCTAAAAAACAAAAAGACAACTAAATAATGAATACAATTGTACCTACCATAAGCATAAATGCCTCTCAGCAGATTTTCCTGCAATCCCATGGCATCAAAACTTTCAAAAACTTCATCATATGATGTGAAGAAATCTTGCCCATCGGTTGAGAGCCTATAACAGTTGTCAAAACGTTAATGGTGACATCAAATCATAAGATGATAAATTATCTTCCCCAAACAAACTTAACAAATAACTATGAAAATAAATACCAAGCAAGACACTCACAGCTCACTCATCTTAGTATCATACTGTTTTGCATCAAATTGTGATCCCTCGGGTGCAACACCTGCCATGACTGCAGAAAGAATTTCATTTAAAAATTTAAGGATCATAAAACCCAAAACAAATAGTGTTTTTGAAGCGGGATTCATGAGCATATAAACAAACATGAGACAGTTCATACGCACATAAATCTCTCCACAATATATACATACGTAATTCAAAGGCTTGCCAAAGATGGCTTGAAAGGAAATTTATACAAAAATATAACAGAAGAGCCAAACTTGTTAACCAAACAAAAAGGCAAACAAGCATTAACTCCTGTTTTAGTTTTCGGAGAAGCGTTTTAAAAAGGGTGGATGTCCATTTGCTATCCAGAGAATGAACCCACAAGAAAACAGACACCTCTTTGCCCAACTCCCCAAACAGTCAAAGATGACTTGAATGAATATTTACACAAAATAATATAACAGAAAAGCCAAACATGTCAACCAAGCAAAAAGGCGAACAAGCATTAACTTCTGTTTTAGTTTTCGGAGAAGCGTTTTAAAAAGGGTGGATGTCCATTTGCTATCCAGAGAATGAACCCACAAGAAAACAGACACCTCTTTGCCCAACTCCCCCACAGGTCAAAGATGACTTGAAAGAACAGTTATACAAAATAATATAACAGAAGAGCCAAACTTGTTAACCAAACAAAAAGGCGAACAAGCATTAACTCCTGTTTTAGTTTTCGGATAAATGTTTTAAAAAGGGTGGGTGTCCATTTGCTATCCAGAGAATGAACCCACAGAAAACAGACACCTCTTTGCCCTACTCCCCCAAAGATCAAAGATGACCTGAAAGAACACTTATACAAAATAATATAACAGGAGCCAAACCTGATAACCAAACAAAAAGGCGAACAAGCATTAACTCCTGTTTTAGTTTTCAGAGAAGTGTTTTAGAAAGGGCGGATGTCCATTTTCTATCCAGAGAATGATCCCAAAAGAAAACAGACACCTCTTTGCCCAACTCCCCAAAAAGGGCATATAACTTCCATACCAAACATTTACTTTGACAAAAGGTAACACATAACACAATACTTCATCTCTAACAGTAACCGGATAAAATTCCGTTTTACAGTAGCAAGTAAATCAACTTTCACAAACAAATTTGATATTACAATACAACAATTTAGATGTCAGAACAGAAAAATCAAAGTTAACCCCAAAACCATAAACAACATAATTTTCACCAGAAACACAAAAAGTAACCACAGATACGTCAATATAAAGGATAAACTGTAATTACACTAACTAGCGTAACAAAAACTAATCACTCGATGATGGGTTGCTAAGAAAACAGATGAATCCCCAACTTACATGTTCGAATTGGCCCCAAACACGTAAAAAATCATATAAAACGTTCAAAAGTTACTATCTTTACATCATATTTCCCACTACTTTCTCCGAAAACAACCAGACAGCCATTGAAATCCATCCGTAACAAAAAACATAACTTGCAAACAAATCAAGCAGATGGATCCAGATCCAAAACACGATTAAAACCCACAAATCGATCACCAAAACAAATACTTTCACCAATAAAATCAATCAAATTAACAATTTTACAATCAGATATATAGATACACAACAATATGTATAAACATATGAGAGAGAGAAAGAGAGATGTAGAGAGAGAGACCTGATGATGTTGATGAACGCTAGAGAGAGAAGCAGAGGACAATTGGAGGTTGCTAAAAGAGAGCTAGGGTTTCCCAAACTCCTCGGATCTGCGCCGTGGAGTTTGAAAGTAGGCGAGTGTTGAAAAGAGGCTGAGTTTACCCACTCACTCTGTTATAGGTTTTAGGTTTTGGTGTTTCTCACTTTAAAATTCCGGATATGCCCTTGGGCTTCTCCTCTTATCAGTTATCACCAATTCCCGGGGGACCGTTTCGTCACTTGCGAAAATTTGTGTCCAACAAGTAAAAGAAAACATTGCAACTAGTTTGCCACTTAAATTCTTTTTTCTATTTTTTTTTTTAATCACGAAATTATTATTCCAGTAGAAATTAGCACAATTCATTTATTTTGTAAGGCGTGTTTGTTTTACCTAATAATATTTATCAATCATTAACACGTGTTATAACAAGTGAATTGATAATGTGTTTTTCATGTATGATATATTGTAAGGGATGAACTTTGTTGGGACGGTTGTACACCTCACACTCAGAAAAACCTATGTAAGGCTTGGCTTGCCATTGGATTTTACTGAGTGGCACTGGAATCCAATCAAAATTCACCACATGGTAAGTCTAAGTGGTTTTTTTTTTTCCTCTTCTCCTCTCCCTCTTTTTTCTTCCCAAATTTTCTCTACTGTCTTCTTCTCCACTCTTTGTCTTTCCTTTCTTCGTATGAATATGGAAAAAAAACAATTAAATCATCTTCTCCCACTCATGAAATGGAAAGAAAAAAAATCCAACACATATTTCATATTTTACAAAATGTGTATTTTTACAAGAGTTGTTCGTTCATTTAAAATTTAATTATATACTTTTAACAATATTATAAATAATAATGAACATTTTGATATTTTAAACACAAAACTTACTAAAGTGATTACGATTTCAAATGTTGGAAACCCAGTGACCAAAACCGACTGTTGATACAAGGTGAGTTAGAATCACATACCTGAAGAAAACTATATTTTTATATATACATTCAGGTAGGTGAAAAGTAAAAAAGGAAAAATAGATTTTGAAAAATATTACACAACAAAGGAAAAAGGAACAAACTTCCATCTCCATTTTCCTTTTTCCCAGCAATTGAAAGGACTTGGGAAGAAAATTTTAATGGCTTAATTTTTTTTTATCATATTCTTATGAAGAAAGGAAAGGAAGACACGAGTGGGAAAAAAAAACATTAGATTAATCTCATGGTGTGTATTAATTAATAGAAAAAATAATTATGAGAGCTTTAAATATAAAAAAGTAATAAAAGTTTTATATTGTAGAAAATAAAAGTTTTATATTGTAGAATTGTCATGTGGTGAGTTTTGATTGGATTGTAGTGCCACTCAGCAAAATCCAGTGACAAGACAAGCCTCACACAAGTTTTTCTCCTCTTGGAGAAGGCCTGATTGACAAGAGATATAAACACATATCATTAATATTATGTACAATGTAGTTTATGGGTATCCAATTAGAAATTTGTTTAAAGAATTTTTTTTTTTAAATAGTTTATTAAAATCCTTAAAACGAGAGTGTCTTCAATTAGGATCATAAACAAGTTTATAACATTGCAAATGTATTCAATTAGAAATTTGTTTAAAGAATTTTTTTTTTTTTTAAAAGTTGATGAATTTGAGAGATTTATTTTAAGCATTCACAAATCTCACCTCTCCCTTGAGAAAAAAAAAAGTTGATGAATTTGAAAGATTTATTTTAAGCATTCACAAATCTCACATCTCCCTCGAGATTTTGAGGGAATTAAATCAAAATTTTATATGGAATATCTATAAATCAATCATCAAAATCAATGGATTCATAAATCCATTAAAATCCCTCAAAATCTCAATTGAATACACCCTTTAATGTATAATATCAAGCCATCATTCTCAAAATCCCCTTGTATATGTGAGCATTTATGCATAATGACACGCTATAGATCCCTCCGAAATGCCACGCAATAATAGGTATTTCGGTTGAAAAATACTCAAATTGTCTTTTTGTAACGGTTATTACTGACGTGGCTTTTTTGGACTCCTTCTTCTTCTTTTTTTAGCACATCTATATTTTTACACTAAATGGAGGAAGAGTTCGTTTAAATCATATAGTATGCAACCTAATTTAGACTCCTTGAAGATGCTCTAATATACCATTCAAGTGAACGTCATTATAATACAAGATGAAAAGCCAAATATACATCACACCACAAGTGGAGTTTGAAAACAATTATCCAATGTGGAAGGTAGCCTTTTTGTAGCAAAAAAGTAAGTGGAAATAGGAAAAGCCGGTGGCATTTTGGTGTCTTTTTTATCACTGCAGGCTGCAGCCCAACTTCTTTATATGTCCAACCAAAATTCTGGTGTCATGCCAGCATCAAACCACCTCAACTCCCATGTCAATTTCCACTCTAAAATCTGAATTTCCTTCTCCACTAAGGTAAGGTTTGGTACTGTTTAAATTATTTTAAAAGCAGAGATGAAAAAACAGTTGGAATAAAATTTGTATTTGATAATTCTACTTATTTTCAAAGTCACGGATTATTTTAAGTTGAAAAGTGGAAAAAAGCAGAAGCAGCAAAATGCTGCTTCTCAAAACCAACTGTTTCTTTTCAAGGATGCGGTGAACAGTAGAATTTAATGAAACTTTCACACTCTCAAAAATACCCTCCTCTGTTTCTCTTTGTTGGGTTAAAGATCGAATCTTCATCGTTGATATTCTATTTCGCGGAATTTCAATTTCGAAATCGAAATCCCATTGGAGTATTTTTCAACTCGTCGTCGCATCGCAGACCAAAGAAACAAATCCAAAACCCTGCTGTCACAAACCATCAAGTGTTCAATCCAAGATAAACAATTTCACACAATAGATCTTCATAGCAAGCTCCTTCTGCAACTCTAAGAGGAAGGTGGATCGGAAAGTAAAGGGGAAAGTAGTGGATGGCAAAGGAGATGGGTGGTTTGTGAGAGCTTGCAGACACCATGGATGGCAGAGGAGGTGAAATTGGGAAACTAGTGGTAGTGGAAGTTATATAATTAGGAAAAAAAAGGTAGCAATCCTAGTCTCAGAAATCGGAAAGTCGATCTTGTCGATAATCTTGAGGTAGATGAGAAGGAACTTCTGGACGATGTGGTCCTCAGAGTGGAGAAAATCATACGAAAAAAAAATTGGGCAAAAAGGATGACTCTAGAATTATAGATGGGAGAGAGTAGTGGCGAAGCTAGGAATTCTTGGGAGGAGGGGCGAAATTTAAAAAATTTAGGGTCCCGAAAAAATGTGAACATTCATTCGAGGTTTAATTCTAGGATTTGCAAGAAGATTGTTTGAACTATCCATAGGAGAATTTATACAAACTGAAATATTCAAAAGAGGATTTGGACTACTCAAAATAGTCGAAGAAGGGTTTGAACAACAATATTATTTGAAGGATGATTTAGCACCATTTCTCTTTGTATCGTCCTATTACTTAACTGTATAATTAGCAAAGTTTTAAAAGATACTAAGCTCTAATCGGGCAATGGACATGACTTTACACTAAGGCGAGGGCCTAGGCAAATTTGAATAAATTTATTATATACCGTATAAATAATTGTCTATTTATTATATAGCTTATAATGTCACATCCTGGCCCGGGGCGGACCACTTTTCGGGCCCGCTCCACCACCGTAGCACGATATTGTCCGCTTTGGGCCCCGACCATGCCCTCACGGTTTTGTTTCTGGGAACTCACGAGCAACTTCCCAGTAGGTCACCCATCCTGGGAGTGCTTCGGCCTCCTTCTCGCTTAACTTCAAAGTTCTGACGGAACCTGAAACCAGTGAAATCCCAAAAGGCCTCGTGCTAGGTAGGGATGTGAATATACATTTAAGGATCACACTCCCCTGGGCGATGTGGGATGTTACAATCCACCCCCCTAGGGGCCCGACGTCCTCGTCGGCACACCACGGCCAGGGTTAGGCTCTGATACCAAATTGTCACATCCCGGCCTGGGGCGGACCACTTCCCGAGCCCACTCCACCACCGTAGCACGATATTGTCCGCTTTGGGCCCCGACCACGCCCTCACGGTTTTGTTTCTGGAAACTCACGAGCAACTTCCCAGTGGGTCACCCATCCTGGGAGTGCTCCGGCCTCCTTCTCGCTTAACTTCGGAGTTCCGACGGAACCCGAAGTCAGTGAGCTTCCAAAAGGCCTCGTGCTAGGTAGGGATGAGAATATACATTTAAGGACCACTCCCCTGGGCGATGTGGGATGTTACATATAATATCCAAAAAATATTTATTATAAAACATATAATATATAAAAATATTGACAAATTTTCTTTATTACTTTGTTGAATTTGATGGTAAAAGAAAGAAAAAAAATAATGACGAGTTCGTAATATTTTACAAATTATTTTTTGAAGCGCGTATAAATTTATAATGAATTTTAAGATAAATAATAGTGTCAAACAAATGGTTTAAAAAATATTGAAAGAGTGGTCAAATTAATTTGACAATAATTAAAAAATAAATCAAAGCAGGTTAGGTGGTGCCAATTGATTGGCCAATATTTAAAAAAAAAACAAATTGTAATTAAGAAAGGTCACGTGGGGTGGGGTGGGATGGGAGAGAGAGAAAGTCTCTCTCTTCTTCCTTTCTCTTCTTCTTCGTTAGAACCAGAGTTCCAGAACTTAATTTCAGTCTCTAGAAGCTGCAAAATGCAGATCTTCGTTTCTCCTTTCTTTGGCCTAGGTTTTTGGAAAATTAGAGAGCACGCAATCAGCCTTGCTGGGATAGAGCAGGGACATCCAAAAGGCCGAAAACCAGACGAAAATTCATCACTTTCGACGTGACCGGAGGGGCGGAACCACCGCTCTTGGGCTGATTTCCAGCGAGGGGAGGGGCGGCCGCCACTCCTCGTCCTCATGTATCTTCGCCAATGGGAGAGAGAGACAGAGAGAGAAGGATGAGAGAAGGAGTGGGTGGTGGAAGAGGAAAGAAAATAGAGGTTTTGCCAAAGAGGAGAACTGAACCTTGGAGAAGAAAATATAATAAGTTTAAAATATTTCAATTGAAGTAGTTTGCCATACTAATTATAAATATTTTTCTTTTAAAAATAAAATATATTTAGTAATTCACTTTTATTTCTTAAGAAGATTAAATTAATAGCACATCTAGTATTATACTATTTTTTGTCATTTCACATAGTCACAGTTGTTTTACATAAAAGTTTATCAAACACTATAATACTCTTTTTTTTCTAAAAGTATTTTTACAAAAAAAGTTTACCAAACACTCTGCTGCTTATTCTCACAGCACAGCAGAATCAGTTTTTTTTTCAAAGCACGACAATACCAAACCAGCCCTAAGTTTGCTATTTTATTGAGCTTCCAAGAAACCCGGCCCAACAATACATAACATTTTATGCTAAAAGCCTAACAACTGCTTATTTGTAAGTGTTTTTAAAATAACTACAAGCATTTTTTGAGGAAATGTTTTTAGATTCCAAAAAGCACTTAAAATGCTTCTTGCAAGAAGCGCACTTCAAATACTTTTCCATAGTTTACTTTCATTTTTACAAAAAATTAGTTCTGAAAATATTTTCACCAACAAGCGTTCTCAACAATTTTAAAAGTACTTTCAAACAATTCGTAAAACTCATGCGTTTTTTGTTCTCATCACATTGTTCTTGCTCTGTCGTTGTTGGTAAAACTCATGCGTTTTTTGTTCTCATCACATTGTTCTTGCTCTGTCGTTGTTGGTGAAGCGGTTGAGTCTGACAGTTCAACAAGAGCAGTTTCGGCTCACACCCGTACCTAATGAAAATCATTGCTTTGAGGAATCTCAATGGATTAAGGATTTTTCTTGTCAATCCTCTTGTCTCAAGTTCTCAATGGTACTACAACTTATAATTAATTTGTGTCATGAAAAGTTATGTTATTATTAGGGATGAGACTTTGAACTATCACTAAGAAGAAAGACAAAACTTACTTAACCAGGAGTTAATCATGCCAATGAATCAATAAATAAATAAAAATTAGCATTGAATTATCATATCAGGCGTTTTTCTTTTCTAAACAAATTAATTTAAATTACGTAAAGAGCACACCTCAATTCATTTCTAAACTTTCCCCGAAATTAACTCACAAAAACTGTTACAATAACTAATGACACGGATGCCGTGCATAAGGAGTTTATTCAACGGGGCTTTTGGTATTTTGATGTTTGGTCATTCCGTTAATTATTAATTTGAAATTCATGTATCTTAGGCTGTGATTTAATGTTTTTTAGTAATTTTGATGTATTGTAAGTTGCATTTTAAATTAAGTGGCTAGGTGGAACAATTGTCGTTTAATATGCTTTAGTGGCTTAAGGAGTTGTATTTGCATTGATGAAGATATGTTTTGGCACACTAGTATATTAGGGAGGGAGTTTGATATGTTAAAGAAGACAATTTGGAATTATAATTTGAGTAAACTGTCGATTTACCTCCTGACTTTTCACTTAACTTTCAATTTCCCCCCAGAACTTTTCTATTGGAAAATAAAAGACTCAAACTAATTTTTTTTAGCCAATTTCCCCCTACCGTTAGTTTTTCATATATTTCATCCATATTTATGCACAACATGTGAGAGTAGTTAATTATTTCATTCTTAAAAATGATTAAAAAACTGAAAAAAAAAAAAAAAAAAAAAAACTTTCCCTCTATTTTTTCTGCTAATTCCTATCCTCAGTTTTATTTTTTCCCTCTCATTCCTATGCATGAAAAATGATATATGATGTTATTGTCTTCATAAGTAGCTAAGTTAGTCTTTTTCTTGAAGCATGTACTACCATTTTTATTTTTTCTAACAAATTAATAATTTAACAAATACTCATAGTGTTATTGTCTCAAAAGCAATGCATTAATATAAAAAAAAAAAAACATGTTCATAATACTCATAAAAAAAATGCTCAAGATAATTACATATTTTTCATAATGTCATAATAATCCCAATACAATTCCACAAAATGATCCTTAAGAAGTTGGAAAATATAACACCCTCAACCTTACTCAGCCATCAGAAATGAAAATAGGTTTAGGTACAAGATTCCAACCAAACAAGGAAGGCCATGGAAAGTGTAGTTGATCTCCACGTGTCATGTGCGTTTCGAGCAGAATGTTTGTGCTCTTGTTTTGATAACTAAAGCCTTATTTTGCTTGTGTTTGGTTAAGTGGAATGCCCATACTCTGTGATCGAGATTCTATGGGTTATATACCTTATGGATGGTAAAATCTCTTATATTTTCCAACTTCTTAAGGATCATTTTGTGGAATTGTATTGAGATTATTATGACATTATGAAAGTATGTAATTATCTTGAGCATTTTTTATGAGTATTATGAACATGTTTCTTATATTAATGCACTGCTTTGGAAACAATAACACCATGAGTATTTGTCAAATTATTAATTTGTTAGAGAAAATAAAAATGGTAGTACATGCTTCAAGAAAAAGACTAACTTAGCTACTTATGAAGACAATAACACCATATGTCATTTCTCATGCATAGAAATGAGAAGGAAAAATAAAATTGAGGATAGGAATTAGCGGAAAAAAAAAAAGGAAAGTTTTGTTTTGTTTTTTTTTTCAATTTTTTATATTATTTTTAAGAGTGAAATGACTTAACTATCCTCACATGTTGTGCACTTGGTCTCACTTAACAGAAATATTGATGGAATATATGAAAAACTAACGGTAGGGGGCAAATCGGCTAAAAAAATTAGTTTGAGTCCTTAATTTTCCAATAGAAAAGTTTAGGGGGGAAATCAAAAGCTAAGTAAAAGTTCAAGGGGTAAATCGACAATTTACTCTTATAATTTTATGGTAATGAAGAATTGAGCATTGCTCTTCTATCATTTTTCTATCAAGCCTCGTGTGTTTTTTGACATATCTCCTCTATCTCTTTGTCGTTCTGCATATCTCTTCTATCTCTTTGTCATTCTGCATTACTTGTTACAATAACAGAACTTGAAACTTCACTACAAACGAGCAACGATCAATAACAAACGACTCGTGTCACCGTTAATCATCCACTATTGAAAGTATTCATCTTTCATAAATCCAAAAGTTAGTAGTGGGTTGTTGGAATGAGATTGAAGTGGAAATGTATATAAATTTTTATTTTAACAAATTATATTATTTACACTAAGGGAATGAAGTGGGTTTAGACTTATTAGGCTAGCGATAATGTGATTCAAATTTGCCTTGGTGAGAATCGAACCTAAGACATCTCACTTATAAATGAAGAAGAATATCACATAAATGAAATAACATGCTCAACTAGCAAAAGAGCATAACAGGGACAAATGCTCAACTTTACGAGAGATGCTCTATTGTCACGTGACAAACGTTTATTAAACGAGTGCTTCGCTTGTCAACACATAACAAACATCAATTGAATGTATGCCACCTAAAATTCCATATTGATTGCAATAGAAAATCTCTCATACTTCGCATAATTTAATCCCCCTTAGATCCCTTAAACATTGTAGCCAGTTAGAAGAAAGGGAAAAAAAGTGTGATATCCATGCTTCCTTTTAATTTTCGGATCAGATGAATTGAAAATTTTTAAATGACAGAAATTAACAAAAGTTGTGTGAGAAGTAAAAATTGATGTGTGAATAGCACATCCAAAAATGTTGCATCGGTACCCAAACTACCACACTTCGTCGTCAGCGCGGAGGTTTGCCTTGCACTGGAAGCCTATTATAGGAAGTCAACTCTAAGGTTTATATAATAGTCTATATTATTAGACGTCCTGATTGAAGGCCTACACTCCATGTTTCTGCCGTTCCTCATGTGACTAAGGCCCCGTTTGGGATTGAGGTGATTTTAAAAAAAGCCACTGTGAAAAAAAGCTGAGGGTCATTTTTGTGTTTGGTAAACTGAAAAAAAAAAGGCTTATTTTGGAAGCTACAGTGCTCCTTTAATGAAAAGACACACTATCATCCTGCTTTTTTTTTCAAAAGCACTTTCACAAAAAAGTTTACCAAACACTCTACTGGCTTTATTTCACAGCCGCTTATTCTCACAGCACAGCCGCTTATTCTCACAGCAGCTTTTTTTTCAAAGCACAGCAATACCAAACCAACCCTAAATATACTGACGGCTCTAGCTTCCGTGAATAAGTAAATAATGGAATTGTGGCAAGCTGTTCAATCTTAAAACGAAAACAACGCAGGAAGTCGTGGGTTTTGCTTAAGCTTTCCAGTTCGTTTATATCAAGACATTTGATATGGTTTCATTTATTTTGTGAAATTAAATAATTTTCTGTAAAGATTTTTTTTTCGGAGTTTAGTAAATTGATTGCTCCTTTGGCTATAAATTTGATAATAGTAAATTCTGGACTTTCATTTCAATGATTACCCAATATTAATTGGTTATTGATTAGCATTTGTTTTCTGGAATTTGGACTCTAATCGGTTCAAAGGTTTTGGGAAAGAAGCGCTTTTTAATCAAGCCAATTGGGTCATCCTGGCAATACAATGTCGAAAAATTTAAATACGAGTCCGATAGTTTTGGCAAGATGCAAATGGGTTGTGATTGGGAAGGTAACACCATCGTAATATATTTTTCGAAGCAATTTACTTATTTGTATTTTTCAGCTTTATGTGTCCAAAGAGTTTTCAAGTGTTAATGAGGACCTCGAAAAGGTTAATCAGTAGTGTTGTAGTAGCACAAAATGTAAGCATCACTTTGAGTGAATAATAAACTCTGTACGTTTTTTAATGTTGAAGTTGGAAATTGCTTTGGTTAGGATACTATTACTAATGATCAGAAAATAACTTTGACTAAACTTCTTTGTTGTTATAATATGTTGCTTGTAACATCCTACATCGCTCAGGGGAGTAGATCATGTAAGCCTTATATGTATATTCTCATCTCTACCTAGCACGAGTTTTTTTGAGAACTCATTGGTTTCGGCTTCCATCGGAACTTCGAGGTTAAGCGTATTTGCGCGAGAGCAATCCCATTATGGGTGACCCACTGGGAAGTTCTCGTGTAAGTTCCCAGAAACAAAATCGTGATGGCGTGGTTAGGGCCTAAAGTGGACAATATTGTACTACGACGTAGTCAAGCCCGGGACGTGGTGGGGGTTTGGGCCGGGATGTGACACTGCTTCTGTGGTGGGTTTTGAAATTTCAATTGTGGATGTGAAATTCACTTATCAAGATAGTTGCGATAATGCCTATTTTTCTCTCAAAGCTCTTTCAACCGAGTTGCCAAAATCAGTGATTGAAGCTCTCTATGACAAGTCGAACACCATCCTGGTACACTACTCTCACTCTTTCATGCTTTTAATTTTGTTTGTTTATGAACTGTGTGCTTTTAATTTGCAATTTGTTGCTGAATTTTATTTTGATAATTTGTAAAATTTTGTTTTATTTTTTGTTCGACAGCTTTTAGGGGTATTGCCCACAAATTCTCTTTAGGCCAAACAATAAAGTTAGAAGAGCTACGAATTTGCTTTCGATTGGTTCCCCTTTATTGAGTGCAGACCTGCTCCTAATACACTTGAATTGATTTTAAGTTAGTATCTTTTTGGGATTGTTTGTGGTTTTGTGAGCGTTGTCTAAATTGCTACATTTAAGAAGTGATTGTATTGCTACAATAATTTCAATTAATTTTTCTGTGGATATTATTCATTTAAGTTGTCAATTATAATTTGAAAACCCGCAACAAAGCACAGGCATTCCTACTAGTTAAAACGAAAACAACGCAGGAAATCCTCATTACTAGTAACATTGCATTTCAGCCATGGATTATAATTTAATCCCCCTTGTACAAGAAACCCCTATAAATTTCATTTCTTGCCATAGGCAGATACAATGTTATTCAACGGAGTGAGGGAATAAACTCCCACCGGAAGAGCTGGAACTAGCTCCACCTCTCTTAAAGCATTGAGTCTTGTAAGGTCCCAAAGATGATTGACATTTACCTTTATCATCTATCTTCTGATTTCCATCATTTTCTTCCTCCTCGCTCTCACTAGCCATATTCTCTGAATCTTCAATTCGCAACAAAATCTCATAAAACTCCTGATAAGTATCATAGGGAGTTGTGATCACCATAGAATGCCACTTCTTTTGAGTACCCAACCTGAAACGACGAAGCATCTCAACCGAATTAGTAGCAACCTTCGGGTGATAGCGAGATAAATCAGTAAACCTCATGTAGTACTCATTACCTATCATCTTTCCCTGTTTTAGGTGCGTGAATTCTTGCTTCTTGCGATCTATATACTCTGGAGGAATGAATCTCTTCTGAAATAACTGCTTAAAAACTTCCCAATCAGTAGCTTCCTCTGATGATAACTGATAAGACTCCTGTCTCCACCAGGACGCAGGCTGCTCTCCTAAAAATCAGGTAGTCGTCTCAACCCACTTATAAGGAGGAAGGCTCCCCTGACTCTGCATCACACGGAAAGTCTTCTCAAGATGATTGAGCCACTGCTCAGATGAGTCCTTTGGGGAGGACGAAACGAATATTGAATAGCATTATCTATAGCTTCCCTTAACTAAGCAATATCAGGGAAACCAGACTCAGCTGAAGGACGTAGCTCTCTACGAGGTGGCATAGTTCTGACAGAAGACACCAAAATAATTAGAATATTCACAAGATATGCAGGATTGCCAAACCTAGGCTCTAATACTAAACTGACACATCTATGCCCGGGCTTCACCACATCCCGGGCTCAACTCTGCCGTAGCACAATATTGTCCTCTTTGGGCCCTGACCACGCCCTCACGGTTTTGTTTCTGGGAACTCACGCGAGCAGAACTTCCCAGTGGGTCACCCATCCTGGGAATGCTCTGGCCCTTTTCTCACTTAACTTCGGAGTTCTTACGGAACCCGAAGTCAGTGAGCTCTCAAAAGACATCGTGCTAAGTAGAGATGAGAATATACATATAAAGCTTACATGATCCACTCCCCTTGGCAATGTGGGATGTTACAATTTTGATGCATTGTAAGTTGCGTTTTAAATTAAGTGGTTAGGTGGAACAATTGTCATTTAATATGCTTTGGTGGCTTAGGGAGTTGTATTTGCATTGATGAAGATGTTTTGGCACACTAGTATATTAGGGAGGAAGTTTGATATGTTAAAGGAGACAATTTGGAATTATAATTTGAGTAAACTGTCGATTTATCCCTAAACTTTCACTTCACTTTCGATTTTCCCCTTGAACTTTTCTATTGGAAAAGTAAGGACTCAAACTAATTTTTTTTAGCCAATTTGCTCCCTACCGTTAGTTTTTCATATATTCCATCCATATTTCTGTTAAGTGAGATTATGTGCATAACATGTGAGGGTAGTTAAGTCATTTCACTCTTAAAAATGACTAAAAAAACTAAAAATAAATAAAAAAACAAAACTTTCCCTCTATTTTCCCCGCTAATTCATATCCTCAATTTTATTTTTCCCTCTCATTCCTATGCATGAGAAATGACATATGGTGTTATTGTCCTCATAAGTAGTTAAGTTAGTTTTTTTCTTAAAGCATGTACTACCATTTTTATTTTCTCTAACAAATTAATAATTTGACCAATGTTCATGGTGTTATTGTCTCCAAAGCAGTGCCTTAATATAAGAAACATGTTCATAATACTCATCAAAAATGCTCAAGATAATTACATATTTTTCATAATGTCATAATAATCCCAATACAATTCCACAAAATGATACTTAAGAAGTTGGAAAACATAACACCCTCAACCTTACTCAGCCATCAGAAATGAAAATAGGTTTAGGTACAAGATTCCAACCAAACAAGGAATGCCATGGAAAGTGTAGTTGATCTCCACGTGTCATGTGTGTTTCGAGCATAATGTTTGTGCTCTTGTTTTGATAACTAAAACCTTATTTTGCTTGTGTTTGGTTAAATGGAATGCCCATATTTTGTGATTGAGATTCTATGGGTTATATAACTTATGGATGGTAAAATCTCTTATGTTTTCCAACTTCTTAAGGATCATTTTGTGGAATTGTATTGGGATTATTATGACATTATGAAAAGTATGTAATCATCTTGAGCATTTTTTATGAGTATTATGAACATGTTTATTATATTAATGCACTGCTTTGGAGACAATAACACTATGAGCATTTGTCAAATTATTAATTTGTTAGAGAAAATAAAAATGGTAGTATATGCTTCAAGAAAAAACTATCTTAGCTACTTATGAAGACAATAATATCATATGTCATTTCTCATGCATAGGAGTGAAGGGAAAAATTAAATTGAGGATAGGAATTAGTGGGAAAAAATAGAGGGAAAGTTTTTTTTGTTTTTTCCTTTAGTTTTTTTAATCATTTTTAAGAGTGAAATGACTTAACTACCCTCACATGTTGTGCACATGGTCTCACTTAACAGAAATATGGATGGAATATATGAAAAACTAACGATAGGGGGCAAATCGGCTAAAAAAATTAGTTTGAGTCCTTAATTTTCCAATAGAAAAGTTCAGGGGGGAAATCGAAAGCTAAATAAAAGTTCAAGGGGTAAATCGACAGTTTACTCTTATAATTTTATGGTAATGAAGAATTGAGCATTGCTCTTCTATCATTTTTCTATCAAGCCTCGTGTGTTTTTTGACATATCTCCTCTATCTCTTTGTCGTTCTGTATTACTTGTTACAATAACAGAACTTGACACTTCACTTCAAACAGGCAACGATCAATAACAATCGACTAGTGTCATCGTTAATCATCCACTATTGAAAGTTATTCATCTTTCATAAATCCAAAAGTTAGTAGTGGGTTGTCGAAATGAGATTGAAGGGGAAATGTATATAAATTTTTATTTTAACAAATGATATTATTTACACCAAGAGAATAGAGTGAATTTAGTCTTATAATGGGCTAGCAATAATGTGATTCAAATTCGCCTTGGCAAGAATTGAATATAAGACATTTCACTTACAAATGAAGAAAAATACCACATAAATGAAATAACATGCTCAACTAGCAAAAGAGCATAACAGGGACAAATGCTGAACTTTACGAGGGATGCTCTATTGTCACGTGACAAACATTTATTAAACGAGTGATTCGCTTGTCAACACGTAACAAACATCAATTGAATGTATGCCACCTAAAATTCCATATTGATTGCAAGAGAAAATCTCTCATACTTTGCATAATTGAATCCCCCTTAGATCCCTCAAAGCTTGTAGCCAGTTCGAAGAGAGGAAAAAAAAAATGTGATATCCATGTATCATTTTAATTTTCGGATCAGATGAATTGAAAATTTTCAAATGATCGAAATTAACAAGAGATATGTGAGAAGTAAAAATGAATGTGTGGATAGTATATCCGAAAAGGTTGCATCGGTACCCAAACAACTACCACACTTCGTCGTCAGCAGGGAGGTTTGCCTTGCACTGGAAGCCTATTATGGGAAGTCTACTCTAAGGTTTATATAATAGTCTATAATATTAGACGTCCTGATTGAAGGCCTACACTCCATGTTTCTGCTGTTCCTCATGTGATTAAGCCCCAGTTTGGGGTTGAGGTGATTTTAAAAAAAGCTCTTATGAAAAAAAGCTGGGAGTGTTTTTGGTGTTTGGTAAACTTAAAAAAAATGGCTTATTTTGGAAGCTGCTGTGAAAATAAGCTGAAATCAAAGGAAAAAGCTGAAGCTGCAATTTGTAGCTTTGGAAAACTGGCTTTTTTTCAAAGCACACAGAACTACAGTGCTCCTTTAATGAAAAGACCCACTATCAGACTGTTTTTTTTTTCAAAAGCACTTTTACAAAAAATTTTACCAAACACTCTGTTGATTTATTTCACAACCGCTTATTCTCACAGCACAGCCGCTTATTCTCACATCAGCTTTTTTTCAAAGCACAGCAATACCAAACCAGCCCTAAATAAATTGACGGCTCTAGCTTCCGTGAATAAGTAAATAATGGAATTGTGGCAGGCTGTTCAATCTTAAAACCAAAACAACGCAGGAAGTCGTATGGATATAATCAGGAAGTCGTGGGTTTTGCTTAAGCTTTCGAGTTCGTTTATATCAAGACATTTGATATGGTTTCATTTATTTTGTGAAATTAGATATTTTTCTGTAAAGATTTTTTTTTTCGGAGTCTAGTAAATTGATTGCTCCTTTGGCTGTAAATTTGACAATGGTAAATTTTGGACTTTCATTTCAATGATTACCCAATATTAATTGGTTATTGATTAGCATTTGTTTTCTGGAATTGGATTCTGATCGGTTCAAAGGTTTTGGGAAAGAAGCTCTTTTTAATCAGGCCAATTGGGTCCTCCTGGCAATACAATGTCGAAAAATTTAAATACGAGTCCGATAGTTTTGCCAAGATGCAAATGGGTTTTGATTGGGAAGGTAACACCATCGTAATATATTTTTCGAAGCAATTTGCATTTTTCAGCTTTATGTGTCCAAGAGTTTTCAAGTGTTAGTGAGGACCTCGAAAAGGTTAATCAGTAGTGTTGTAGTAGCACAAAATGTAAACATTACTTTGACTGATTAATATAAACTCTGTACTTTTTCATTTTGAATGTTGAAGTTGGAAATTGCTTTGGTTAGGATACTATTACTAATGATCAGAAAATAACTTTGACTAAATTTCTTTTTTGTTGTTATAATATGCTGCTTGTAACATCTTACATCGTCCGGGGGACTGGATCCTGTATGCCTGATATGTATATTTCCATCTCTATCTAGCCCGAGGTCTTTTGGGAGCTCACTGACTTCGGGTTCCATCGGAACTCCGAAGTTAAGCGAGTTTGTGCTAGAGCAATCTGATGATGGGTGACCCACTGTTAAACGAGTTCGTGCTAGAGCAATCTCATGATGGGTGACCCACTGGGAATTTCTCGTGTGAGTTCCCAGGAACAAAACCGTGAGGGCATGGTCAGGACCCAAAGCGGACAATATCGTGCTACGGCTGAATCCTGTAAGCCTTATATGTATATTCTCATCTCTACCTAGCACAAGGGTTTTTGGGAGCTCACTGGCTTCGGGTTCCATCGGAACTCCTAAGTTAAGCGAGTTCGCACGAGAGTAATCCCATTATGGGTGACTCATTAGGAAGTTCTCATGTGAGTTCCCAGAAACAAAACCGTGAGGGTGTGGTCGGGGCCCAAAACGGACAATATCGTGCTACGGCGGAGTCGAGTCCGGAATGTGGTGAGGGTTCGGGCCGGGATGTGACACTGCTTATGTGGTGGGTTTTGAAATTTCAGTTGTGGATATGAAATTCACTTCTCAAGATAGTTGCGATAATGCCTATTTTCTCTTAAAGCTTTTTCAACCGAGTTGCCAGAATCAGTGATTGAAGCTCTCCATGACAAGTCGAACATCGTCTTGGTACACTACTCTCACTCTTTCCTGCTTTTAATTTTGTTTGTTTATGAACAGTGTGCTTTTAATTTGCAATTTGTTGTTGAATTTTATTTTTTTGATAATTTGTAAAATTTTGTTTTATTTTTTGTTTGACAGCTTTTAGGGTTATTGCCCACAAATTCTCTTTAGGCCAAACAATAAAGTTAGAAGAGCTACGGGGATTTGCTTTCGATTGATACTCATCTATTGAGTGCAAACGTGCTTCTAATATACTTGAATTGATTTTAAGTTTGTATCTTTTCTGGGATAGTTTGTGGTTTTGTGATCGTTACTTAGATAAAACGTCCGTTGTCTAAATTACTACATTTAATAATGCAATTGTATTGCTACAACAATTTCAATTAATTTTTCTGTGAATATTATTCATGTAGGTTGTTGATTATAATTTGAAAACCCGTAGCAAAGCACGTGCATTCCTGCTAGTTAAAACGAAAACAACGCAGGAAAGTCCTCAGTACACGTGAAATTGCATTTCAGCCGTGGATTATAAACGAAAACAACGCAGGAAAGTCCTCAGTACACGTGACATTGCATTTCAGCCGTGGATTATAATTTAATCCCCCTTGTACAAGAAACCTCTATAAATTTCATTTCTTGCCATAGGCAGATACAACAGTATTCAACGTAGTGAGAGAATAATCCTTTAGATCCCTCAAAACCTTGTAGCCAATCAGAAGAAAAGGTAAAAAAGGGTTGCATGGGTACCAGGGATGGATTTCTTCCGGTGATAGATTTCTCCAAAGAGGACTGCTTGAAGCCAGGGACAAGTTCTTGGCTCTCCGTCCGCAGGGAGGTTTGCCGTGCACTGGAAGAGCTCGGCGGTTTCATGGCGACAATGCCCGACAAAGTTTCTGCTGAGCTCCACCAAACCATCTTTGGTGCACTGAAGGACTTGTTTGAGTTCCCTGCCGAACTCAAATCTAAAAACCGATACGAAGAGAATCCCTTTTGTGGCCATTTCATATATAATTCTGTCCATGAGAGCTTGGGGATTCAGAATCCCACACACTCGGAAGAAACTCAGAAATTCACACATCTTTTCTGGCCTAACCAAAATGATCAATTCCGGTATGTATTGTACGAGTTTTTTCGTTTCATGAATTACAGTTCTTGTTACTCTTAATCATTTTCTTAATTAATACTTATTTACTAACAATTATTATTTTATTTTTTTTGGCCAGTGATAGTGTAGACTCATATGTAAAGGTGATGATGGAACTTGATCATGTTGTAACAAGAATGGTATTCGAAAACTACGGTATGGAGAAGTACCACGACGAACACATTCGATCTACTTCTCACTTTATCCAGTTTGCTAAATACAAAGAACCCAGAAAAGCTGGAAGCGATGTGGGTATAGTGAGTCACACTGACAAGAACTTCAACACAATTCTTCATCAAAATCATGTCAACGGTCTGGAGATAAACACTGACGATGACGAGTGGATAATGTTCGATCCACATCTACCTTCATCCTTCCTTTTCATAGCTAGTGATGTGTTTAAGGTATGTACGTGACAACTTTTGAATTGACGAACACAATTAATATTGCAACATGCATTACTTAGAGGAAGTTTCCATGGTCTAATTAATATTTTCTTTGGTTAATATAGGTATGGAGTAACGGCAGAATACGAGCTTGTAGACACAGAGTCAACGTAAGAGAAAATGATGAGGCAAGATACTCGGTTGGGTTTTTCTCTCTAAAGATAGGGGTAACAACCGTGCCCAAGGAGCTTGTGGACGAAGAACACCCCTTACGTTACAAGTCACTAGACCAAGTGGAGTATATCGAAGCACAAAGGAAAAATGGAATTGAGTGCACACCGGAGGCATTCTGCGGAGTTTGATTATTTTTAGTTTACTTTTCGTAATATTACTTCCCTTTTAAACTGAAATGTATTTATGTTTTTTCCCTTATCTTGGGATATGCTGATTTCTCATTACTTATTTCTCAATGTTTTTGAACATCAAAATCGTTATTGTTGCCATATGTGTGTTGGACCAAGTCATAACTTGGTTTCAGTTGTAACGGCGCCAGGTGTTGGAAAATATTAGTATTCAGGTGCCGGAAAAAGTCATTCAAGATGTAGTCATTCGGTTGTAGTCGTCTCGACAATCTTGTTTAATAAAATAATATTTATAGTTATATTCTGTTTCTTCTTCCGTTTACTTTCAACCGTTTGTGATTCATCTAAACTCTCATCCACGAAGAGTTAGTTATGTTTCAAACTCTATCCTGCAATTCCTTCCATGAACCCCTTCTCATCCATGACTACTGTCGTCAACATAAAGCTGGATCGAACCAAGTATCCTTTATAGTTGGATCAGATTCTCCCAATCCTCAAAAGTCGTGACTTGATTGTTGATTATTGGCTCAAACAAAGTAGTCTAAAACCAACAATTGATTTCAGCTACTTTTGTGGTCAAAATTGTTGGATGGCATGCTACATGTGGGAAACAAAAATTGGATGCACTTATGCCTAATTCTTTTTTACTTGATGAGGCCTTTGGCCATTGGTTTCTTTGAAGAGCCACTTTCCTTGGCCTATAAAAGGAGGTGTAGGCATAACTCAAAAACAAGCAAGGAAGAAAGAAAAATAGCAAGAAGTCATTCGGCATAGAGAAGAATTTTCTCAAATTGTCTTGCTTTGTATTTTTGGTTTTCTCTTCCTATTGTAAGTGTGAGAGCTTGGGTTATTCAGGTCTTTGGGAAATTGAGTGATAAACACTATTGTATGTTCTCATTGATTATAGTGGAATACTCCGTCGTCTCCAAACTGGATGTAGGCATTGCCGAACCAGTATAAATCTTGGTGTTCTTGTTGGTATTGTTCCATTTATCTTTTATCAGTTATTGTGGTTTATTTTTCACTCACACTTGGTTGACGCTTCCGCACAACAAGTGGTATCAGAGCCTAGTTTTTTTCGACTAGGTGTTCTCGTGGAAGTGAATTTTGATGGCACTACAGTCCCGTGAATAGTGCCGAGTAGATGGCTGGAGATCAAGATGAATCTGGGAAGGGGAAGGAGTCGGCATCGTCTTCGTCGGCACCTACATCCAATAGACATCCAATTGCTACTACAAGGTTAGAGGTTGATAAATTCAATGGCTCTAATAATTTTGGTATGTGGCAATGTGAAGTTATGGATGTGTTGTATCAACAAGAGTTGGATATAGTTCTGGAAGATAAACCAGAAGATATTGAGGACAAGCAGTGGACGCTAATTAATCTTCATGCTTGTGCTGCTATTCGATCATTCCTTGATAAGGAGTTAAAATACCCGTATATGAAGGAAACTTCTGCTAAGGAGTTATGGACAAAATTGGAGGAGAAGTATATGACCAAGAGCGCAGAAAATCGGCTTTTCCTGAAGAAGCGACTCTTCAGATTTCAGTATCGTCCAGGTATTACTATGCACGAACACCTCAATGATTATAATAAAATACTTGCTGATTTAGCAAACCTCGATGTGAAAATTCCTGACGAGGATAAAGCACTATGTTTGTTAAATTCATTGCCTGATGATTATGATCATTTGATAACTACTTTGTTGTATGGAAAATCCGAGGTGAAACTTGATGAGGTGTCTGCGGCATTGGTGAATCATGAGTGTCGTAAGAAGGAACTGAAGACTCACAATTCACAAACCGAGGCACTTGTTGCAAGGGGTCGAACAGAGGAAAGAAAATCTGGGAAGCGGGGAAAATCTCGTTCAAAGTCACGAGGGAAGTTTCTTGCTAAAGATGAATGAGCCTTTTGTCGCCAAAATGGTCATTGGAAGAAAGACTGCCCCAAATTGAAGAACAAAGAGAAGGAGAAAGCGGGTTCTGAAGCAAATATTGCAAAATATGGAGATGATGATTTCGAGTTTGCTTTGGCTAGTTCATCTACTGATGGTCACTCCAAGGAGTGGATTTTGGATTCAGGTTGCACCTATCATATATGTCCCATTCGGGAATGGTTTTCTAGTTTCGAGGAGCTGGATGGTGGAGTTGTTTTGATGGGTAATAATAATGCCTGCAAAACGCAAGGGATAAGCAAAATCTTTTTGAAAATGCATGATGGAACAGTCAGAGAATTAAGTGATGTTCGGTATATACCGGATATGAGGAAAAATCTTATCTCTCTGGGAGCTTTGGAATCTAAGGGTCTTAAGATCACCATGAAGGGTGGAGTTCTTAAAGCTGTGCATGGGGCACTGGTGGTAATGAAAGGTACAAGACGAAATAACTTGTATTTCTTGCAGGGGAGTACAGTTATTGGTGGAGCAGCTGTCACCGAAGCTGCTGACGCAGATAGCACAGACACCACAAGGTTATGGCATATGCGTCTTGGGCATGCTGGTGAAAAAGCATTGCAAGGATTGGTGAAGCAAGGCTTATTGAAAGGTGCAAAGGCATGCAAATTGGAATTCTGTGAGCGTTGTGTGTTGGGTAAGCAAACCAGAGTAAAATTTGGCACTGCTATTCACCACACTAAAGGCATTCTTGATTATGTTCACACTGATGTTTGGGGACCTTCCAAGAATGCATCTTGGGGAGGTAGCCATTATTTTGTCTCTTTTGTTGATGACTTCTCTAGAAGAATATGGGTGTACACCATGAAGCGTAAAGATGAAGTCTTGAAGATATTCCTGAAGTGGAAAAAGATGATTGAAACGCAAAGCGGTCGAAAGATCAAGACTCTCAGATCAGACAATGGGGGTGAATATAAGTCTAATCCTTTCTTGAAAGTTTGTCAAGATGAGGGTATTGTGAGGCACTTCACGGTTAGGGAGACACCGCAACAGAATGGGATGGCGGAGCGCATGAACCGTACTTTACTTGAGAAAGTTCGGTGTATGTTGTCTAATGCTGGATTAGGCAAGGCATTTTGGGTTGAGGCACTCACTTATGCAAGCCATCTCATTAATCGATTGTCAGCTGCTGCGAATGAGGGCAAAACGCCCATGGAGGTATGGTCTGGTAAACCTTGTACTGATTACAAGTTTTTACACATATTTGGTTGTCCTGCTTACTATCATGTCAGAGAAAACAAGTTGGATCCAAGAGCAAAGAAAGCTCTATTTATGGGCTTTAGCACTGGCGTGAAGGGATACCGACTTTGGTGTCCAGATGAGAAGAAATTTGTTGTAAGCAGAGATGTGACTTTTGATGAGGCTGCTATGGTTAATAAGAACAAGCATGAAGGCGAAACTGAAGCGACCAAAACCATGAGGAGCTCAAAGCAGGTGGAGTTACTGAAGACTCCAGTTGTTCCAGTAATGTCTGATGTTTCAAACACTAGTCCTACAGTTAATTCTGATGATGAGGACGAGGATGATGAAGAGGAGGCACCTACCCAAGAGCCTCCACAGCAACAAGACTATATTGCAACCAGAAGATCGAGAAGGGAAATCCGAAAGCCTGCTCGATTTACTGATATTGTGGCATATGCACTTCTCGTTATTGAAGATGATATTCCATCCGCCTACAAAGAAGCTGTCATGAGTTCAGAGTGTGAGTTGTGGAAGAAATCTATGGATGAGGAGATGAAATCTCTTCATAAAAATAAGACTTGGAAGTTGGTTCAGTTACCAAAGGGGAAGAAAGAAATTGGTTGTAAATGGGTGTATGCCAAAAAGATGGAATCCTTGGGAAAAGACAATGTAAGATTCAAAGCCAGATTGGTAGCTAAAGGCTATGCTCAGAAAGAATGCATTGACTACAATGAGGTATTTTCTCCTGTAGTAAAACATTATTCTATTCGTATTTTGTTGGCTTTGGTTGTGCAGTTTGATCTTGAGTTGGCCCAACTTGATGTCAAGACTGCATTCTTACATGGTGATTTGGAGGAAGAGATTTATATGTCTCAGCCAGAAGGTTTTAAGGTTGCTGGAAAAGAGAATTGGGTTTGCAAATTGGAAAAATCATTGTATGGCTTGAAGCAGTCTCCAAGACAATGGTACAAGCGATTTGATCAATTTATGATCTGGCAAAAGTACACAAGAAGTCATTATGACCATTGTGTATACTTTCGCAAACTACAAGATGGAACCTTCATTTATCTGCTTTTATATGTTGATGATATGCTTATAGCATGTAAGAGCAAAGTGGAGATTGAAAGGTTGAGGACTCAACTGAGTAATGAATTTGAGATGAAGGACTTGGGTGAAGCTCGGAAGATACTAGGTATGGAAATTGAAAGAGATAGACCGAAGGGCAAGATTAGTTTGTGTCAGAAGCAGTATTTGAAGAAGGTACTACAACGTTTCAGGATGAATGAAAAGTCAAAACCGGTTAGTACACCTCTTGCCCCTCATTTCAAACTTAGTGCTTCTATGTCTCCTAAAACTGTTGAAGAGAGTCAGTACATGGCTCAAATTCCTTATGCAAATGTTGTTGGTAGTTTGATGTATGCTATGGTGTGTACTAGGCCTGATATTTCACAAGCTGTTAGTATTGTCAGTAGATATATGCATAATCCAGGAAAAGGGCATTGAGAAGCTGTGAAATGGATTCTACGGTATATTTTGGGTACTGTGGATGTTGGTTTATTGTTCCAGCAGGATAAAGTTACTGGTCAATGTGTTGTTGGATATGTAGATTCTGATTACGCAGGTGATTTGGACAAGCGTAGGTCCACTACTGGTTTTGTATTCACTATTGCTGGAGGTCCAGTAAGTTGGAGGTCGATTCTGCAATCTACAGTTGCTTTGTCGACTACTGAGGCAGAATACATGGCTGTAACAGAAGCTATAAAGGAAGCCATCTGGCTTCAAGGGTTGCTTGATGACTTAGGGGTTCAACAAGACCATGTGGATGTTCATTGCGACAGTCAGAGTGCTATTCATTTAGCAAAGAATCAAGTTCATCATGCACGTACGAAACACATTGACGTGAGGTTCCATTTTGTTCGTGAGATTATTGACGAGGGAAATATTCTTCTTCAGAAGATTGGGACCGCTGACAATCCTGCGGATATGTTAACAAAGCCAGTTTTGTTGCTCAAGTTTAAGCACTGCTTAGACTTGATTGGCATTTGTAAAATTTGTTGATTGCCCCATGGGGGAGTGGGAGACGACTATTAGGAGTTCTACTTAGAGGGTTTGCGCCAAGGTGGAGATTGTTGATTATTGGCTCAAACAAAGTAGTCTAAAACCAACAATTGATTTCGGCTACTTTTGTGGTCAAAATTGTTGGATGGCATGCTACATGTGGGAAACAAAAATTGGATACACTTATGCCTAATTCTTTTTGACTTGATGAGGCCTTTGGCCATTGGTTTCTTTGAAGAGCCACTTTCCTTGGCCTATAAAAGGAGGTGTAGGCATAACTCAAAAACAAGCAAGGAAGAAAGAAAAATAGCAAGAAGCCATTCGGCATAGAGAAGAATTTTCTCAAATTGTCTTGCTTTGTATTTTTGGTTTTCTCTTCCTATTGTAAGTGTGAGAGCTTGGGTTATTCGGGTCTTTGGAAAATTGAGTGATAAACACTATTGTATGTTCTTATTGATTATAGTGGAATACTCCGTCGTCTCCAAACTGGATGTAGGCATTGCCAAACCAGTATAAATCTTGGTGTTCTTGTTGGTATTGTTCCATTTATCTTTTATCAGTTATTGTGGTTTATTTTTCACTCACACTTGGTTGACGCTTCCGCACAACATTGATGGGCTACGTTGATGGGTCCATTGATACCCCAATCACGTATCCTACATCTGAAATGACTGAACGCTGCTCAGGCACATGATACACTGATACCCCAATCACGTATCCTACTCTTGAAGCTCTCCTGCTGACTACGGAGAGAAGAATGACGGAGCAAACTGCGCCTCTTGTGGAGGCTGCTCCTGCTAATGCCTTTGTGACTACTAGAGGTCGTGGTGGACGATCTCGTGGAAGTAGACGTGGTGTGTTTCCGTCCACTCGTGGTGCTGGTGCTGCCAACCAGCGAGGCTTTATTCGTCGCAACAACTTCAACAACTAACGGCTCAATCTGGTTGTAATGGTGACAGGTTCAACACGGCAGGAGAGAAGATTACCTGCCAAATATGTGGAAAACTGGGGCATCCTGCCCTAAACTCTTACCAAAGAATGAATGCAGCATATGAGGGAAGGATTCCAGCCAAACGCCTCACCGTCATGGCCACTCACCTATCACTCTCAACAGGTAGAACAATGGACAAAGGCTCCTGGACACTGGTGCAAATGCTCATGTCACGGATATTCAGCATTTGGTGAACGCAAAAGAATATAACGGTAACGAGGATGTTGATGGTGTAGGTAATGATACTGGTCTTTCAATATCTCAAGTTTAATTTAGATAGTAACTGTTATTTGCTTATTTTTCCTCAATTACCCTATTTCAATGTGTAGGCATTCGTGTCTCGGCCCAGAAATGGTGGCCACCGAACCTAAAGTGGCGACCACCAGACCCGACAGTCGTATCATTTGACAAAATTTTGTCACCAGTTGATGTGTCACTACACATGTCAAAGTGATAGATTGATCGAGGGAAGCAGCTTCTAACTTTAGTTCCCAGAACACTTCTTTTGATCTTGTCAACTAGATCCAAGGGGATTGTTAACAAGCCTAATCAAACCATGTTCCTAACGGGCCTGTAGTATCGAACCACCACTGAACTTGAGGCAGCAAGCGACATACGACAAACAGAAAAAAAAACATCAAAATGGAATTGACTTCTGGTATAACAGAATTCGAATGCATTTTCATGACAAAAGAAAGCTTAAACTGTTCGATTGGATCAGTGAATTTACATACACCGTTCTATAAGTTACAAGGTACACACTAGTCAGACTTACAATTGAAGACCTAAGCCAAGGCAACGACTTCACCACGCAAACCTGTAATGATTGAAACAAAAATTATGAAGGCAATACACATCATGATAATGGAGAGACTTACAACGACTAAAGTACACATACAAGTTTCATACTTACATTGTTCATAAATCTCTTCCATTAACAGTAGCATTGAGTCGGTATCTTCTGCCATCATTGAAACTCTTTCTGCTTCCTTCATTGCTTGGGTAGCCAGAAAGCATTTGTTATCAGCATCCACGAGTTTGTAGGCAGCATTATCAGCTGCATCCTTCACTGTTTCGGTAGAGATCATTGGCACATAATTCTGCAACTTCCACGGCCTCACTTCCTTTTGATCTGGAGTAGATATAGGTGTTTCTGCTACCAAAGTTACATCCTTTTTTATCTTGTAACCATTTTGTGCCTATATTTGAAAGGAACACTTTAGAATGTTTCAAGTATCAACGAGTGTGGTATAATTAGGAACAAGATTTGACATGACAGAAGTACACAACAAAGCATCAAAGAGAAATGTTCAAAAGATATAAGAAGTACAAGATCTAATAATACCGTGCAAGTGCCACCTAGATAGTTAGAATATGAATATGAGTATTAGCTATTACTCAACATTTGAGAAATACAACCAGGTTGTGTTCAAGCCTTCTGAGTTCTGACAGGCTACATGCAATAAACGACATAAAAAATTTATTAATGAAAAACTTGTAAAATGTCATCATGCTAAATATACCTTGTCCAGTTTTCCTTGCATAGCAAGCTGTCTTAACCTTGTACCCAAAACCCTTCTGAAATTTGCTGGTACAGGCACCTCATGCCTTTGCTGCAGCAGGTGTATCAAGAATCAAGACAGTCACCATCTTTCTTGTACGAATATGAAATTTAAAAAAAGGCAGCTAGAGATTAATTGCAAACTCAAAAGTATGAGTGAGAGGCGAGGATTCAGCAATTGTGCCTTGCTGCTCAGATAAATAAATATTCTTAAATAGTTTAATACCCACAATAATTGATAATGTTAGTGAGAAACACTTCAAAATGAAACCATAGAAAACAAACCCCTCATTCATGCTGCTAACAGTCGGGTGTAAAAATAGTTGGGTCCAAGGGTTTTTCTCCTTCAGAAAGTCAACTGGTAATCCGATGGAAGGTTAATGAAACTAACATATAATATATTAATATGTTCTCAACCTTCCGTGGCTCGTCTTTGGTTTGTGCAACAAAATTTTAACTTTGAATGTCTGAATATCTGTAGTGAAAGGATTTATGCTATGCAAGATTTTTTTTCATAATTCTGCAGCAGGTTTCCCAACTAAGCTACGGACATTCAACAACCTAATACATATATTTCATAATAAATCGAACTAATCAGATATTTTTAATAATACATAACAAAAGACCTCCATCTGACCTCAATATAGTTAAGAATGGCACCTATAGTAGATCCATCCTTATCTTTCATCGTTAAAAGGGCCTCAAAAATCATTGCATCATACCTGTCGAAAATTGTTTAAAAATAAGAGAAAATAAATGAACAGATCAAGTACCCTGCAGATGACTTAAACAAAAAGCTCTACAAAGCATAATGTAGAAGAAAGACATTAATAACTGTGGATATCAACTGTGAAAACAGAATAAATTAGTGAATGGTTGAACGAGTGAAAGCCTAAACGGACAAATTTTGAATCGTTGTAAATAGTACAGAGAAATTACACTAGCTAGAACAAACTAATCTTTAATGTCTATCACAATAGAGGCAGCATCTGTTCTATACAAATGTACTGCACCCGCAGTAAATACCTCACTATCTACTGTAGTGCTTTACTATATCCTCCTACCATACTGTATCAGATCACACAAAAGGTCAACAATGGGTCTAGTTTGAGAAATTTTGGTACGTTTGGCATTTTTCAAAGATCTCTATGTCCCTGGAACTGTGTTTCAACCGGTCTCTAGGAAAAACAACGTACTACAATTCTTAATTCCAGTTGTCTGAAAAGAGGAAAAACTGAAAGAGCTCTTCATAGCATGTCGGGATTCAGGAGTTTTTTCTCTCCATCTTTGAATCCTATATTCTAAACATCGGTTGACATGACATACCATACATTTGCAAACACCCTTTCTACTTCAATTCAAACGGCCCCAACATCATGTTCATTTCAACCGGAATTTTGTTCTAAAGAAGCGATATCAAAAAGAAATATGGGCCTGACAACATCAGGATCACAAAAGCACACACCTTGGAGCATTTTTCCCATCAGATGCTGTACTCAAAGCATCGTTCGTGACAGCAACGAGAGATGCACTGGGTCGAACTGAAGCAGCAGAAGCAGGGCTCTGAACAATGTCATGCTGGGTACCCACAACCTTTCTAATCTTTGTAGCCCTTGGTCTTTCCTTAGAACCATGTCCACAAGAATTAACACCCAAGTTCCTCCACTTATCCTGATTCGCAAGCGAAAATCGAGACAAGGAAATAACGTTGCAAAAGAAAGGACCAAAATCATCAATTCATTTACTGAAGCAGCCAAGACACCCATAGCAAATGCAGATTAGACAAAACCAAAACTAGGGTTTCTTCATACACAATTATATGTGTGTGTGTGTGTGTGTGTGTACAAAAAATACATGCATGCATATTTGTCTGTATCAATTGCTGATTATTTTTGGTCAATTTCAAGCAGAAATTGGGAGACCTAGGGTTTTCTAAGCAGGAAATTGCATATTTCTCAGAATTCAATGAATAATATATCTGCCTAACAGTTCAACCACCATCAACTCAGCTTTTTTTTATATATATATAAAAAAAAATGGCACTTTACTTTTTACAGTTTCATTTTTTCAACTTTAAAATTTAGCTAAAAAATAAGAAAACTGAGGAAAGAGTGAACTTTTCTTTTTAGTAAGATGAACAGGTGGCAATAGATGTAAATAGGAGGGAACCTTGAGGTCGATATTGGAGCGGTGAATTAGGAAAGGGGCGCATTCGGGATCTTTAATGATGTTCTTCCACTTGCCTGGTCCGTGCTTCGCTACTCCGGCGAGTAGGGCTTCTTCCTCCGCCGCCGTCCACTTTTGCTTTTGGTTTCCCATTCTACCCCTCTCCCTCTCTCTCTCCCCCCGAAGCGTTCTCTCTCTGAGTCTCCTTCTCTCTTGACTTCTCAGCCTAAAACTCTGTGTGTGTGTCTGTCTCTATCTTAAAATATTTTGGCTTTCGAGGGAAGGACGACATCTGTGCCTCTCTCCCGCTTTCGGCTGCCCTTTCGTCGGTTTGGATAAAAGCCCATCTTACGATATCAATGTCTCACGTCGGCCCCAGACACTATCATGTTCCGCGGCCCAAAAGGTCCAACGACTCGTAAAATAAAATGAATGCCAACTCAACACACCAACGGATTTTTTAACGGAGTTGGAAGGACAACATTGATGACTAAAGCAAGAGATTAGAGACGAAAGTGATGAGTTTGAAATATAAAGGACAAACTGATGCGTTGACAAAACATCAAGGATCTTGAGTGATAAATATTCTATAAAAGGTTTGAAATTTTTATGGATCATATATGTTTCATCACGTACCAAATGTTGTTTCAAGAAATCCTTCTAAAAGTACTTTTTAACGAGGAACTTAAATGTTAACATATTTTTAATGAAAACAATTATAATACAAGTGTTTATTAGTAGAAGTGTTGTTTATAAAAGCAATTTTAAACGAAACCTATTTATATTAGTAACTAAAACGAGTGGCGGCAATAGAAATTTTATGTACTAAAGTCAAACTTTGCTCAAATTATGGAGATTAAAATTGAAAGTGAGATTACTCCTCACATGTATCATGTATGGAAGATCACCAATGCCTTGAATTGTTTGCTTGGATAATGTATTGCCTGTTAGGATTAACTTAAATGTATGGTTCTAATTTCTACTTGGAATATGTCTATTTTTTAGAAGATTACTAATATAAATGAGAACATTTTTATCTTATCTTCTTTATATATAAAGCCAACAATCCCTTTTGGGATCACAAGCTTCATAAAAAAATTTGAACAAAAATGCCCCAAAACAAAAAATTTCAAAAGCAATCCAAAATAATGCTGGGATATTTTCGTTATTTTAGCAATGTTTTTTTTAATAATTAATTATGTTTGTACAATTTTTTTTATTAGTATCTCACAATAGGTTAGCAAAAATGTGATTCAATTAGTTGTTCATTAAATATTATTTTCTCTATTTTTAAACACGTTCAAAACATCTTAAAAGGCGTGTAACACTGATTATAAAAAATGTCTTTCGCACTCGCATAATAATGTGATTAAATTAGTTGTCAAATGATTGCTTTTTTTTTTTTAACAAACGATATTATCTACACTAAGGGGAAGGTGGTTGGCTTAGCCTTACAATGGGCTAGCAATAATGTGATTCAATCAATTGTTTATTAAATATTATTTTCTCTATTCTTAATGTAATTTCAATAGAATGTAAATGGAAATTGAAAGACGGATTTTATTATGTGAATTCAACTGCTTTGATTGGTTTGTGAAGGGTTTTTTTCTAGCATGATCTAAGATTATTCATTTACTTCAAATATTTGACTTTCTTTTTGTCAATTCATGCCTATGAATACATTTAAAACGTGTAAGTAAATATTTGATTTTCCTTTTGTTAATTCACGCATATAAATACATTGAAAACGTGTAAGTCGCGTGTAGTATGTCATGATTCAAAAAATGTCTTTTGCACGCGCTTAAGCGCGTGCATGAAGGAAGGCTAGTTATATATAAAGGCAGAGGCACTTTTGGGATCACTGGCTTCACCAAAATTTTTAGGACAAAAATGCCCCCCAACAAAAAAGTTCAAAAGCAATCCAAAATAATGCAGGAGTAGTTTCGTCATATAAATAGTGGTTTTTTAATAACTAATTCTTTTTGTATAGTGTTTTTTTTAATTAGTACCTCACAATAGGCTAGCAATAATGTGATTCAATCAGTTGTTTATTAAATATTATTTTCTCTATTTTCAAACACGTTCAAAATATCTTAAGAGACATGTAGTTCTAGTTATAAAAAAGGTATGTCGCACATGCATAATAATACATTTAAAACGTGTAAGTCGTGTGTAGCACGCAGTGATTCAAAAAATGTCTTATGCACGCACTCACCGGTTATAAAAAAAGGTCTTTCGCACGCGCATAATAATACATTTAAAAAATGTAAGTCATGCGTAGCATGCCGTAATTCAAAAATGCCTTCTTCACTCACTCACCAGTTATAAAAAAAAAAAAAGGTCTTTCGCACATGCATAATAATACATTTAAAACGTGTAAGTCACGCGTAGCATGCCATATTCAAAAAATGTCTTATGCGTCAGGGCCGGCCCTGGCCTAGGGCTAGCAGTGCGACCGTCCATGGCCCAAAAACTCGAGGGGCACCAAAATTGATAGGGTAGTATATTCACAGATATTTCCATAAGCATATAAATTTTGAAACCTTGGTTAAATCAACAAGAACCTTAGGCAGGAGCAGTGGTGTTTCGCTGCTTACTTAACAAGACAGTGTCGTGTTCGAAACCCTATGTGTTCATTTTTTGTTTCCAATTTTTTACGATATTCTGTTTGGGATCAAAGCAAGGCACGTTATGCTTTTCCTTTCATGCCTTTCCCCTCACCATTTAACATCGGGATGTAATTTGCACAACAAACTAAAATACAAATAAGTTAAAACAATAAATTAGAAATATGGTGCCCAACATCTATTAATGTTCTTCCTCAACCCTTTTGTCATTTCTTTTAACTTCCCTAGGCAGCAACCATAAGCCATGCCTCTCAATTTCTCTTATTTTATTTATAAAGAAATATAATTTTACAATAACAATCACATATGGTTGTAGGTCGGAGAAAATTGCAAAGACATAGGGAGGAAGAGGTAGAAATGGAGAAGGATTTTGATGAATTTACCTAGCTAACGAATTTCAGAAAAAATTACGAAAAAAATGTCATTAGTTCTACAAGATTTAGGGGTTAAAATGTGAATGATGATGAGAGATTCTATGTCAAGAGACATAGCTGTTGCGACCCGTGGAGGAAGTGAAAGAGATAAAATTTAAAGTTTGAGGAAGAACAAAGATAGGTGGTGGGACTCAGAATTTTAATTATCTTTAATTCTCTTATGCATTGCTTATACATTTCAATTAAAAACTCAAAAATATGATATATTTTTTTAGTCACATATTGACAAAGTAAGTAAATAAGAAAAAACACCTCACAGTTTTATATAAAAGCACTCCAAAATTTCGAGGGGAAACATCTACTTGTAAGTCGGAGTTTTTTGGTTCCCTTCTCTCAAACCAAAAGTTGTGTCATCAATAGAAATAAGCACGTTAATCAATCCTTAAATAATAATCTAATCATCAACTTACATGTCATTTAGTTTACCATATTTTGTCTACAAATTTAGTCTTCTTAACATTACCCCTTCTAAATTATTAAATTTGGTGTGCTTGTCTAAGTGTTATTTTATCGAAGTCCTACCTATAAAAACAAATAATTTTTATTATATGGAGTTAGGGCATATTTTTTGACGTTGTCCTGAACCTCAAAAATCTCAGAACTGGCCCTATTATGCGTACGCGTGAGCGCGTTAATGAAGACCAGTAAAAACATTATGTTGGCAAGCCTAACATATGTTTGTTCTAACATAAAAACATATGCTTTCAAGACAGCCTGAATCCTTTTGGCTCTTACTTTTAAAGATTTGTGTTAGAGTATGACTAGTAACTAATTGAGTTTTTATATATTATGACTAGTAACTAATTGAGTTTTTATATATTCCTTCCTTCCATAAAAGTGGCTTTTTTGGCAACCGACTTATGCGGGGGCGGATCTAATAAGTGACCAAGGTGGTCCAAGGACCACCCAGAAGCTTGGATAAATGGTTGTGAGGACCTTGAAGGACCACCCAAATATGGGCAGTGGTGGAGAAGAACAACATCCATGGCTGTTGTGCGCTGTGTAAAACAGGAGGAGGAAGAAGAAAGCTTTTTTTTTTTAAATTGACTTGGCCAAAACGACATCGTTTTGAGCCAAATCATTAAAAATATTTTAAAAACTCACGTGATGCTCACTCACACTACAAATTTATACATTTAATAAAAGTCAAATCATTTAAAATATAATAAAAGCCCATTCATTAGTCAGATTGCTTTCTTATTCACACTATCAATTTTTATATACCTAATTGTCTGCCTCTCACGCTTCCCAAGCCAGCCAAAAGCCAACACCCATCAGCAAACCTACTGTTCGGCTATTCCTCACACTTCCCAAGTCAGCCGAAGGCCATCACCCATCAGCATCAACTTTAAAATTTCTATAAGTTTTCTAATTTAGTGTTAGTTCTTACTTTTTAGTGTTAGTTGATACAGATTTTTTTAGGATTTTTAGTTTTAGTTTTTATTTTTTATTTTTTCAAAATATCACTAATTAAAAACAAAGGGGCCGAATAGAAGTTTTTTTTCTTAGGATTGTTGAACAGCATCAACCTTATTTATTGTTAATTTCTTAGGATTTTTTCATATCTATTTTAATGTTAGTTCATACATATGTATTGTTGATTCGTTAGAATTCTGATTTTACTTGGATTGTTTTTTAGGGGTTTTTTTTTGTTGAATATTGTGTTACAGTGTTAGTTCATATATATTTTTTTAGTTTCATCAATTGATATAGAATTTTTTTTATTAATTGATATGTGTAGAAAATAGAAGTATGGAACGATATTACAAGCGAAAATCATCATTGATTAGTTCGGACAATCATATTCCAAATAGTTCACCTTCAAACTTGGATAGTTCCAATCCTATTCCGAATAGTTCCCCAACTTCTGCTCCAATTCCAAATAGTTCTGATCCAATTGGGGGTAATTCCACTCCACAACAAAATGAGTTAAAAGTTGATTTGGATAATCTTGAGAGAGACCCCGGAAAGAGAATTCCAATGAAGGACTATCCTCCAAATATTCGAGATAAGGTCCGAAAAGCATATATATTAATGGAGCCTTTTAGAGCTAAAGATCATGATTTTCCATTCACTTTGCATTCGAATAAGAAGCGACGATTCGTTGGTAATTGGTTGAAAGAATTTCATTGGTTGGAATATAGTATATCTAAAGATGCTGCATTTTGCTTTTATTGCTATCTATTCAAAGTCAATTCTGAACAATCAGGCAGTGACGTCTTTACTGAGGTAGGCTTTCAAAATTGGAAGCATGCAAGAGCATGTTTTGAAAAACATGTAGGAATGGTTGGTAGCTTTCACAATAAAGCTGTTGAACCTGCTGGTAATCTAATGAATCAAAAGACACATATTGAAACAGTTGTGGTCAAACAGTCAGAAGAAGCTCGTATGGCTTATCGCACTTGCTTGAATGCGTCAATTGATTGCACTAAGTTTTTGTTACGACAAGGTCTTTCATTTCGTGGTCATGATGAAAGTGACACGTCAAACAACAAAGGTAACTATTTGGAGCTCTTGCAATTCCTTGCGGATCATGATGAAAAAATAAAGGACGTTGTGTTAGATAAAGCTCTGGAAAATCTCAAGCTAATAGCTCCTACAATCCAAAAAGATCTTGTTCATTCATGTTCTATTGAAACCATTAAAAGTATCATAAGTGATATGAAGAATGCTAGGTTCTTTTCTCTATTGGTTGATGAGGCACGTGATGTTTCTATAAAGGAGCAAATGGCTGTGGTTTTGCGTTATGTCGACAAAAATAGGAAAGTTATTGAAAGGTTTGTAGGAGTTCAACATGTTCCTGACACCACTTCAAACACACTAAAAGAGTCTATTGATGCGTTCATTAATTTCAATGAGTTGAGCTTCTCCAATTTACGAGGGCAAGGTTACGATGGTGCTAGTAATATGAAAGGTGAGTTCAATGGACTCATGACAAAGATTTTGAATGAACAACCTTGTGCATTCTATGTTCATTGCTTTGCTCATCAACTCCAATTAGCTCTTGTTGCCGTAGCAAAGGATAATGTTGATGTTAATACATTTTTCCTATTGGCTAATAATGTGGTAAATAATATTGAAGCTTCGTGTAAGCGTCGTGATGCACTTAGAGAGATGCAACAAAAAGAACTTATGAAAGCTCTTGAAAATGATTCTCTTATGACGGGACGAGGCTTAAATCAAGAAACTAGTCTCAAACGTGCCGGAGCTACAAGATGGAATTCACATTATGGTACTTTGATTAGTTTGATTTCTATGTACTCGTCCGTGGTCAATGTGCTTGAAATGATTGTTGATGATAATACCAATGATAGTGTGGCCGAAGCAAATAGGTTATTGAGAGACATACAATCTTTTGAGTTTGTGTTTCTCCTATTTTTGATGAAATCTATATTGGGAATCACGAATGATTTATCACAAGCATTACAAAAGAATGATCAAGAGATTGTGAATGCAATGGCTTTAGTCAACACATGTAAAGAACAACTACTCTACATGAGGAATGATGAGGGGTTTGATCTTTTGGTTGACAAAGTATCGTCATTTTGTGTCCAACATCATATTGAGATTATTAACATGGATGAGACATATGTAGCTCAAGGGAGGTCGCGCCGTAATACCCACAAAAAGAACAACCGTCATCGCTTCAATGAGACAAGTACCGAATTGCTCATATGTTTGGCTAGTTTGAGTCCAAATGATTCTTTTATAGCTTTTGACAAAGAAAAGTTACTTCGCCTTGCTCAACTGTACCCTCAAGAATTTACTAAGCAAGACCTGTCGGCACTTGAAGATCAACTCGATATTTATATTCACTCTATGCGTTTGAGAAGTGACTTTTCTCAATTGCAAAACATTAGTGATCTTGCTAAGAAAATGGTGGAAAAAGGGTTGCATCGAGTATTTCAATATGTGTATTTACTTATTGAATTAGCTTTGGTTTTACCGGTTGCAACTGCTTCAGTAGAGAGAACATTTTCTGCCATGAATATCATTAAGAGTCCACTCCGCAACAGAATGGGGGATCAATGGTTAAATGATAGCTTAGTTGTTTACATTGAGAAATATGTTTTTTCTTGTATTGACAATGAAACTATCATGACACGTTTTCAAAGCATGAAATCCCGTCGTGGACAAATTTAGTATTTCTAGCTTGTTTTGTATAAAGATTATGAATGAAAAGTTGTAATTTGCCATTTATTTGTTCACCGCTATTTTCGTCTATTTTTTTTGGAGCTTTTATATTGGGACCACCCTATGTTAAAATCCTGGATCCGCCACTGCTTATGCCAGTTTAATTCTCATAATCTGATACCTAATATTACAAACAAACAAATAAATAAATAAATCTAATACCTAATAGAACGACCAAACTATTATGTATCAAACTTATTATTCATCACAATTGAACTTAAACTTCTTTGTTATGATTGATTTTTCATTGTATCTAAAAAACAGTCATGTAACGTTACCATCTCTCTTAAATTATAACACATTTATTTTAACTATTATACCTTAAAAATCAAACACATCAATTATATCGTTTACTTCTATTATAATACGTAAATTAATACGTCCCGCGACTTGTTTCATCGATATCCTTAAACAGATTCGCTGGTTATAAATAACAATGAAAGCTCCACGTTTATTCCTTTCCTTATTGTAATTTCGGCCGCAATAAAATAGTATCATTTGGGCACAATATATTATGCAGCAGACAGCTAACAAACACGCACCTACTCAGATCTGAGGCACTTCTGAGTGCTGTTTTTATACTAGGTATTTTTATAAAAAGTGAATATAAAAAAAAACTGAGTTTAAAAATATGTTTGTTAAACACTTAAAAATAACTTATTTTCACAGTTTTGCATAAAAAAAAAAAACGTAAAGCAGCAAAAATGAACTTATTTTCATACGATATCAAAAACAATTTTTTTCAAAACACAACAATATCAAACCATCCATCAGTCTACTGACTAGAGCTTTAAAGAGTTAGGTAATTCCAGAAAGGCGGGCGCCTACCCACCCCTGTCAACCAAACAATTCCAAAAAGCCCAGCCCAAACTCTTCCCCTTTACCTCTCCTCCTCCTCCATTTTCTTTCACCCTCTCTCTCGATCGCACAATCGTTTTTCACTCATTACACAAATATTTATATTTATATACACACAATTTGCAATAAACTCATTGGGTTCCTCTTCCGTGGCAATCGTCGCAATCCCATATATTTCCAATTTTTTTCGAGTTTTTCTGGGTTCGCTGGTTTCTTGGGCACTGTTTGTTTGATCGGTTTGATACCGGAGAAATATGACTTACGCATCTCGTATCATCCACCATTCGAAAAGGGTGCGCCTCAGTTTTCACCATTTTTCCTATCTCTCGTGAATTTTTTTTAGGCATTGATTTTCAGGGTTTGTAGCTTGTTTGGTTAATGGGTTTGTTTCCAAGCACTTTTTTCACTGTTTGAATTCCACAAATCTTGAATCTTGTTTTGTATTGGATTTAGTATTCACTTGGGGTCCGTTTGGTACGTGGGACGGGACGGAACGGGACGATCGCGTTTGGTGCGCCAAAAATGGGTGGAACGGCTGTTCCACGGGACAGATTTTGGGTGTTTTTGCGTTCCACCTCCTCCTCTGGATCGGGGCTGTTCCACGGGACAGATTTTGGGTGTTTTTGCGTTCCACCTCCTCCTCTGGAACGGGTTTGTTCCACGTCTGTGGAACACAATGTTTTACTATTTTAAGACAAATATACCTCATGTCTTTTTCAAAAATTACACATTCGTTTCGTCCCGTTCCGTCCCGTCTGCGTACCAAACGCACCCTTGAAGATTTATATTCTATAACTGGGTAGTGATTGGAGGAATATGTTTATACTTCACATTAGCATTTCATTCTTTTTCGGGTTACTCCAAGTTTGGTAGCAAGTAGGTGTGTGAGCATATAAATGGAGGTAGTGTACATTTCAGACTTAATCCTCAATTGGGTAATTTAGGATACTATGTCCAGGGTGTTTTTACTTTGATTTCACTAGTATCAAAATTGTAGGAAGAGGATCGTGCTTTATGGAATATAGTTTTTCGGTGTATATTTTGACATAAGTTTTTGAATTCTGTTTAAAGTTACCATGATCCCATGACCAAATGGTGATTGGAAGCTTACATGGCCCATTTGAGATAGGGAATTAAAGTATTGCTCGTGCTTTGTTTTGTTTCCTTTTTATTTTTGGGTGCTTTATATCATTGATTTAGATATATTTCAAGTATTAATCTACGAAGCTGATGGCTCTCTGTTATCACGAAGTTTCTTTTAAAACTTAATTTTGTACTACATTTCGTGTTCACTGCAGTTACAGAATGCCCCCAACTTAGTACGGCAAGAGCAAGCACTCTTGGTTCGTTGGTTTTCACATGATGCTCAACCCTCTACTGGTAAATAAAGCTGGTCTTTTTTGTTATTTATTTACGTTGGTTTTTAATGTAAAATTGAAAACTTGCTGACCCGATGACTTAATTGCATATAGTTCTATCAAGAATGAGTGTGTGGGTGCGGATGAATGTGTATTTGTTTGACAACTATTTGTGCTTTCCTTATCATTCTTCATACATTAACAGATACTATATGAATTAAGAAATTTGATGATTTAACTATGAATCACATGTTAAAGTTTTCTTGTTGTACAATGTGTGTGGCATCATTTGAATGCAACTAGCCACTTGGATTTTTAATTATGCACATAAATGCGTCTGAAATTTTGTTTTGCCGACTTTAAGCGAGTTCAATTTTTATCTCAGATATCCTGAAGGCTCGTCGCCCCAGTTGTGTGCCTTCAGAAAGAGCAAGAGGTTCTAGGTCTTTCAGCAGTAGCACTGTAAGTTAAACTAGTTAAATATTAAAAATGTGCCATCTTTGGAGTATTTCTGTTCAAAGTTTTTAGTGGTATATCTTTGCTTCTGGCCTTTTTTATTTTTATTTTTTTATCTTGTCACACACTTAGAAATAATTTTTTACAAGTGAACTTTGTATCAGTTATAACACTATGACGTATCATCTTTTGCAGAAATCAGTGTCTGGTACATTTACCAGGGATATCTCAATGACAAGGAAACTAGGAAGTTCAGTTTCTGAATCAGGATTCAACAAACGGCTTTCATGGTATGCTGTGCTAGATTTTGTTACTCTGTGTGCGCGTGTGTGTGCGTGGAAAAATCTGTTTTGATACATATATTTTTCCCTATATCAGTATGCAGGTGCAATTGAGCAGAGGCTTTTCATCTGATGCTGGTACGCCTCTTGCTGTTTTGGATCTCTCAAATTTCTTTATGTATTTTTGTGTCCTTGAGTGCACATTGCCGTTTGTATCTTCTAGTAGGCTAGTATGATGATGGACTAAATGTCGCTATAACAGCTGCTTCAAGATACAAGTTTCTAGCATAGAGCTATAAGAACTTAACTATTTGTTCATAGATTTCTCAGGCTCGTCCATGCTGGAAATTGAAAGTGTAGTATTGTCATCAATGACTGTGGCTTTGTTATTTCAGTTATTTTTTTCATTTCATAACTCTATTTGGATATTTTTAAGATTGAGGGTGGTCACTGTCCATTACTCTTTGAATACTGATTTTATGTATTACATTTTCTTGATCTCTGCTACTTTAATTCATAGAGAGATAACTTAATGTGAAACTATGATTTATTGTGAATGTTTTATTTCACTAGTTTTGGGCATTGAAGTGCTTTGCATCCCTTTGCAAAGTGTGATAGTCTTTCATTTTGCACTCTTTTGTTGGTTAGGCAATCCTCAAAAATGTTACCTTGAGTTATATGATCATCTAACTTATCAAGAATCATGTGCTGCCCTTCAGGCCTTCCTCCACACCAAGAAATTGGAATGCCTTCTCTTTCACCCACTATGTCTGAGGTATTTACTGTTTTGAGGCTTATTGGACTATCATACCTTTGAAATTTTACTGCTCCTTTCTAAGTCATTGTTTTATGATGTGTAGGGTAATATTGCTAGGTGGCTGAAGAAAGAGGGTGACAAAGTTTCTCCTGGGGAAGTTCTTTGTGAAGTTGAAACTGTAAGTTTTCTGTACTTTAAATCCACTTACCTGTGGCTTTGTTGATTGAGTAAAATGTACATATTGTCAGTTTTATGTGCTTCTTTTTATGATGGAAGCCTGACGTGTACCTCATATCCAATTACCTGTTAAGGATAAAGCTACAGTGGAGATGGAATGCATGGAAGATGGTTATCTTGCCAAGATTGTACGACCAGATGGGACCCAAGGGATCAAAGTTGGAGAGGTATTGATTGTAGTTAACTTTTATGGGGCCTGGGTAGATTTATATTTCATCTTTCTTTTACTTGTGCTTGGTGATGTTCAACTGATTAATTATGGGGATAAATTAGATTGAATAGAAAGAAACATCTTGGCATGATATGAGCCTTTCTAATGGTTAATGGTGTTGGCACATAGGTGATTGCAATTACTGTTGAAGAGGAGGATGATATTGCAAAATTTAAAGATTACACACCATCGGCATCTGGTGCCAGTGCTTCTGCAGCTAAAGAGTCATCTGAGCCTACTCCGCCCAAAAAAGAGGTGGTTGCAGAACCAGTTACTTCCCCAGAGCCAAAGGTATCAAAGCCCAATGCAGCTCCTGTTGCTTCCCCTTCTGGAGATCGCATATTTGCAAGTCCTCTGGCAAGAAGTTTGGCCGAAGAGCACAAGGTATGCCATGCAGAATTCTGTGGCTGAATTATTATCATTTGATGGTAGGAAACAAATCATGCGCCATTTCTGACTTCTGTGTTTTCTAGGTTCCCCTCTCAAGTATCAAAGGAACAGGTCCTGATGGAAGCATTGTGAAGGCTGATGTTGAAGAGTATTTGGGTATACTTTTGTTACTCTTTGCTATTTTATTGTTTACTTTTTGTTCATTTCATCTTGAACCTTTGTCTACCATAATTTTCTTCTGGTTGAAAACAAAAAGCTAATCCACCTGATGATTATAAATTGTGTTTGATCTTTTGCTTTTGTTTTCACATGATTATGTAGCTTCTCGTGGGAAGGAAGCCCCTAAAGCTAAGGGTGCAGTACCTGCAGCGTTGGATTACACTGATATCCCCCATTCTCAGATACGGAAGGTAATATTAGAAGTAATGATTGTAGCAATTCAATCCCCGCAACTATTCTTATTTTTGGTGCACCGGAAGTACTGTCTTTGAAAAATTTGAAGATGTTTACTTGGTTTGCTTCACTTACACTTTACAAGTACTTTTCATCTATTAATTGTTTAATCTCTGTTCTGAACTTAACTTTATTCTTTCTAAAGCTATATCTGGTATGATTTTTGCAGATCACAGCTTCGAGATTATTATTCTCAAAGCAAACAATTCCTCATTATTATTTGACAGTAGATACATGTGTTGATAGACTCATGGAGTGAGTATAAGTTTCTTGAACATTTTAAAAATTGAACTAACTGCATAACTCTTGGATATGTTTAACTCTTGTTTTATCTGCAGTTTGAGAGGCCAACTCAATGCACTACAAGAGGCATCAGGTGGGAAGCGGATATCTGTTAATGATCTCGTAATTAAGGTACAAGATTTCTTCACTGAATCTTTTTATTAGCCAATTATGGTACAAGTTTCCCCCCATGGTAAGACCAATGGAATTTGTGAGGTGCTCAAGTGTAGAATGAGATAACGGGTTCTTGTGATCTCGAGAGTTATGAAATGAAATCTAACTATTAACAGAATGACCTCTAGTCTATCAAAAAGGTGTCTCAAGGGGGTGACTGAGTTCTAGAGATAACTAGAACCCAGTTAGGTTATGAGTTCTTGTAAGAGAAAATAAAAATCAAGTATACTGGAGGTATATGGTACCTTTCCGATTGTGGATTCACTCCAATGCAAGGTTCTAAAAGACGTTAGGTGCTAGTCAGGCGACGGGCTGGGCCCTAGCAGCCAGGCGGGGTCTAGGCGGGTGCCTAGGCTGATTTAATTAAATCTATTATATTTCATGTAAATAAGTGTGTTTATATTTAAAATATATATGATTTCATCATAAACTACAAAATTGAATGACATATATATTATGAGATATTGGAACACAATGAAAACATGGAGAACAAGTATATAATGTGTGTTCCTTTAAGTATTCAACAAGTCTTTTACAATTTATTGAAAAAGTAAAATGTAAAATGAAAGTCAGCTATTTTTTGTCAAAGTGAGTCGAAACCTATGCGGATGTCGAGGCAGGTCTGGGCGGTCTAGGCGGTCTAGGCGGGCCCCTCAATAGGTCTAGGTGCCCTTTCTTAATCTTCAAACGCCTAAGCATTAATCGGGGCTGTGGCCAACCGCCTAGCGCCTAGGCGTGGATTTTTAGAACAGTGCTCTAATGTAACTATTATTGCAGGCTGCTGCTTTGGCTCTTCAAAAGGTTCCTCAATGCAATAGTTCATGGACAGATGATTGCATCCGCCAGTGAGTTTAGATACAAACATTACTAATTAAGTTTCCATATTCCACTTGAATTAATACTTACTTTACGGTTTCTATTCTCAGGTTTCACAACGTGAACATTAATGTTGCGGTACAGACAGAAAATGGACTCTTTGTACCCGTCATTAGGGTGAGTGATTAGCTTGGTCCTATTTTGCTGAATTAGTTATAACAGCAATTTGCCTGAGTCTACGTTGTTAAATTTTGTAGGATGCGAACAAGAAGGGACTATCCAGCATAGCTGAGGAGGTCAGGCAGCTGGCCCAAAAGGCCAAAGAAAACAGCTTAAAGCCAGAAGATTATGAGGTTGATAAAATTGTCCTATATTGTGTGCACTGCAGGTATATGATAGCTTTGTGGTTTTGATCAAACTTTGGTTTATTCTCTGCACAGGGAGGCACATTTACCGTGACCAATTTGGGAGGTCCATTCGGCATCAAACAATTCTGTGCCATTATTAACCCTCCTCAATCAGGCATTCTTGCTGTTGGATCAGGTAATATCGGGACTTAATCATGTCTTCTGTGGACCAAAGTTGTCTTTATGTTTATTCTGCGTTTTCTTCTGAGCAGCTGAGAAGAGGGTTGTACCTAGTTCTGGGCCCGAGCTATACAAGTTTGCTTCCTACATGTCTGTAACACTAAGCTGTGATCATCGTGTTATCGATGGTATGTCCATCTCAAATTTATTTTCGGAACTGAATCTGAAATCATTAAAACTACTTGTATACGTATCTGAAACATTATAACAACTTAATAACGCCACTTTCCCTTGTATAGGTGCAATTGGTGCGGAATGGCTGAAGGCGTTCAAAGGCTACATTGAGAACCCCGAGTCAATGCTGCTCTAAGTAGACGGATTTTTTCATCGTTTTCCCTTGTGTGATTAGTCAAGACAATGGGGGCTTTTGGCTTGAATGATGACATCCCAGGTGTTGTTCCCAATCTTTTGAGCTGGGCTTCGGATGATTGTATTTGTGTAACTGAGGAAATCATTTTGTAGTGTTCATTAATTCAGATTTGCATAGCTTTTGAAATAAAAGGGTTTCGATGATTCAGGCATCAGATTTTGGACGAAATTTTGCCCATATAGAGCGGTAATTGCCCGCTGTATGTAATAAGAAATTTGAGTAACCCATTTGTTTTGTTTTTCCTCAGATTATTGTGAATATTTGCAAGTTTTTTAGGTGTGCTTTTGTTCTGCTACTCTTTTTATTCATTCAAAGTACCTTATCATTCTGTACTAAGATTGAATACTAGATCATCACAATACTAGCGACAATAGACCGCAGTACTAAATGATATTTGATCGGTAAGGATAGTTTATATGAATGGTTCTTATTGATTTTGCATGAAAATTAGAGAAAATGTTTCACTAGTCTGGTATTCAAGCAGGTACCTAACGTGTATAGAAAAAGAGGATGGATACTGAAAAATGTGTCATTTCCTTCAACTTATATAATGACACGTGGACTGTGAAGTATACATCACCTCTAGGTTAATGGAGATGAGGATGGTTAGTAGGGACCATATATAATGGAGCAACCCGCAAATGTGCTTTAAGGATGACAACTTTGGGGATCACCTCCCGTTGTGCATTCTTCTGTACCTCAAACAGGATAACCAAAATGGATGGCACCCATGCCTTCGTGCCGTGCCCTGCCATGTCCATTACGCGACGGCCGCTGTGATTGTTATGTTTAGAATGTGAAAGGTGTAACTTCAAGAAATTCACCAACAAGGAAATCTATTAGTCATTAAGATTGTGTTCACAAGTACCTTTGAAACCAATATATAAGAATAAAGCATCATTAAGGCTCCAAGACATTCAAATTGGAACTCCAGTTTTGGTACCCCTTGACGTTTAAAGCTTTCATATTCCTAACTACTAACCCCACCTAGAAGCTCGTAAAACAATCATGGGTCTCCTGGGAAGTAATGACAGGATTCCAAGTGACAAAAGTTGGGAAAACACTTGCAAATCCCATGTATGCTTGTCTCTCCCATACAACGTGATGAGAGAGATAGAGAAGGGTTTACAAAATTGTTACATGGGTGTTTATCTCAAAAAGTTATTGTGTGTTTGCTCAACCGGATCCAAATACAATGCAGAAGCAAGATACAAGACTACACAAAGAACATCAAAAGCATATGACAATTCCATAACACAAAATTCTAGCATCATCACTTACGCCATTGTGCTCGAGTTTATCCAAGTAGTTCATAAAAAACTGTTGTTTTTGAAGCAACTTGGTAAAGACTTGCATGCATTCATAATTTCTAGACCAAACCCAATTTCTGTTTCTGTTTCAGTTTCAATAAGTATGTAATCTACCACAACATAAAACCACAAAAAACATTATATTCCCAATCAAATTATATTAACTTGCTAAACATCCTCAAAATATAGATTCCCTTGCATCACTCATCAAGTATTACTCGAATTTCTACCCTAAAAGTGCCTAACACCAGACCTTCATGCGTCTGCAACCTCATAACGAAACATCCTATTCTACAATGCAAAAATGCCAATGACAGCAATCATAGCACGCACCCTCTCTCAATTTAGCATCAATTTCCACATAAAGTAAAGAAGTATCGAACAATCATCAAACAAAAGAGAACCAACCTCTATAAAACCCCCATTAGTAATGTGTTCTCAACTCACATATATCCCTAGACAATGTTAAAGTCAGAAGTTCACACGCTAACAATGAAACAGAGAACAAACTACCTCTTGATACAAAAGATGATAACATCAAATGAAAACAATTCCATGACACCAACAAACATTGCAAACCACATGTTTAAAATATTAAGGACTGCAAATTTGAAGAATTATTGATATACAATGAATACCCAGAAGTCTAAATGCATCCAAATTATTCATTATCAGGACAAGTCGACAAATTACAATAGAATTCTTAACATGAAAACTCGTATAAAAGCATGGAAACTCCCGTGCTCAACTACTTGTTCATCAATAATCAATTCCATTTAAAATTACCAAACACAGCAACACCATCTTCATCATGCATTGCCCACATATTTTCACTTTATCATCGTCACCGATTCCTAATGGGACTATCAAAATTGCCGAAAACTAACCAAACAGACAAAAAAAAAAAAAAAAAGAGCCAACAATACCACCACTCACATCACAACCAGGCCTCCCTGATTATATTGGCACATATCGCTTGGCCGCCTGCTTCGCCGTGACTGCCACGCCAACCAGGACTCCTCCAATAGCTCCAGCCACCGCAGCCGACCTCACGCCCCTCGCAGCTCGGTAAATCGCACCAGTTCCCAGTCCAGCCGCAACGCTATTCCAAACATCGTCAGTGTCTCTGACCGCCTGAATCCCACTCTCCATACCTGCATAGATCAACCCGATCACGCCCAGCCGGTTCCCCCAAGCCCTACCCGTGTGGCCAGAAGAGTTGAGAACCCTATTGATCCTGAGCTTGGTGGTGTCTCCAGACTCGAACGATCGAACGCCGGAAAAGAGACCGGCGGCGCCGCCCCCAACTGCGCCGGCGAGGTAGGAGCAGCCGGTGTAGAAGGTGAGATTCTCGCCCCAGGAGCGACGCTGACGTTTAGCCTCTTCGACGAAGAGGAACTCCGGGGAGGTAGGTAGCTGGTAGAGGTTTCGCATGGGAACCTGGAGATCCTGGTAGGGGTTGTAGAGGCGGGCCTTGGACGAGTCGGAGTTGGGGTCGTGATCGGAAGGGGACATTTGATGCGCCATCGCGGAGAGAGAGGAGAGAGAGATAGAGAGATTGGGAAGAGGAGGAGGATTTAGGCTTCGGGGGCGGTTAGGGTTTGGTAGTGGCTTCACGGAGAGAGAGAGAGACGAGGTCGGTTGTGTGGTGGCGTCGTGGTGGAAATTGGAATGCGAGAAAAAGGAAGAAGGTTCTCGGAAAATATCAACGATATTCTTAAGAAAAATTTTATTAGATAAATTACATCAAACTACTTCAACTATTGAGTCATTAACAGTTTCATATCTTATTTTTAAAAAGTTTTAATATCATACATTATCTTCGAATTTGTTGCAATGTCATACCTTTCGTCAATTGTCTTTCAATTCTTTTATTAAATGCTGACGTGGCTTAAGACGAGACCCATTTTCTATTAAAAAATTAATATAATATTATTAAAATAATAATTTACCCTAAAAAGAAAAATACCCAAATCATCATCTTCCTCGACCTCCCTTCCTTGCAACCCCCTCATGTCTTCCCCAAACCCACCGCGCACCCACTTTGCAACCCATCTTCTTCGACCTCCCCTTCCTTGCAACCCAAATCCAAAACCACAGTGGGAAGGTGGATGTCTAGAAAAAGATTTTGAAGTATTTATGCATCTATTGGAGATTAGCTTTAGAATTGGCTAAAATGGCTATTTCTTTAAGGACTAGTATAAGGATCCAACACTTGGTCAAAGACCATAGTCATGATCAGAATAAAAATGGAAAGACCATAGTCATGATCAGAATAAAAATGGAAGTTTTATGGGGAAGTCTAGGTCGCTGGTTCAAATCTAGTTTGTAACATGGTGGCGGGGGGTTGGGTGCTTCAAATTGAGGGAGAAATAAGAGTTGAGGGGAAGAGAGCAAGGGAAGTAGAGAGTAGCGGAAAGAGAGAAAAGATGCGAAACTCATTTGGCCGTTGAATTAGTATCAACGGATGAGATTAATCCGTTAGAAGGATCCATATGGAAATAATCCGGAGAGGATCTGAGTTGCAAGGAAATGGGGTCGGGGAAGATGGGTTGGAAGGATCCATCATTTCCCTCCTCCCTCCTCCCAAATTTCTGGGCAGTTTCATTATCCGGATGTGATAATGGGTGAGATGGTAGGTAGTTACAGGACAACCATAGGTTGTACTGATGTGCAGTGCAGGTGAACCCTTATAATGGGGTTGTTGCTAGTTTAGGATTTAGGTCACGTCAACATCTTATATTAATTTTTTATAGAAAGAGAAAGACAAACTAAAGTATGCGAGAGGATGAGAGAAAATCCTAGTCCTTGAGCCAATTACTTGGTGCAGTTTTCATATGGAAGCCTATAAGCTCTGCTCATCTACTCTGTGTCACAAGGACCCGTCTTTGCAATTGCATTCCACCATAATGGCCATCTCATGGTGAAATCTAGAAAAGAGAAGAAAATTAAGCTTTGAGACTTGAGGAAACTTGAGAATGAACCGCTCCAATACAATTTACTGTCATTAATAGAGTTAAAAATCAAATGGGTGTAAAGATAAATTTACATATTAAATTGAGTTTATGAGGCATCTAAGGTAGTAAATTTGGGTTTCAAGAGATAATAATAGTTTAGTTAAAAATCAAATGGGAGGAAAGAGAACGTAAGGTGTAGAAAGAGGTTAGATGGATTCAAATAAAATTGGGTAAATTACATAAAACTACCTCAATTAATGGGTCATTAACAGTTTCATACCTCATCTTTAAAAAGTTTCAATGTCATACCTTATCTTAGAATTTGTTGCAATGTCATACCTTATGTCAGTTGTCTGTCAATTCCCATGTTAAATGATGATGTGGCTTTGAGACGGGCCCACTTTCTATTAAAAAATTATTAAAATATTAATTTACCCTTAAAAAAATCATCATCTTCCCCGACCCCATCCCGTCTTCCCCAAACCCACCGCGCACCCATCCTTCACCTCCTCATCCGCACCCACCCTGCAACCCATCTTCCCCGAACCCCCTTCCTTGCAACTCAGATCCTCTCCGGATTATTTTCGTGGGGGATCCTTCTAACGGATTAATCTTGTTGATGCACAAAATCAGCGAGGACTTTGGTACAACAGAAAGTGTCAGGTTTGTGACCTTCGCTTGGTTGCTTCGATCACTAGTGAAGATAAGTACGTAAATGAATAGGGATAGGGAAGCAAACACAAGATGTACGTGGTTCACCCAGATTGGCTACGTCCACGGAGTAGAGGAGTTCTCATTAATTGTGAAGGGTTTACACAAATACATAGGTTCAAGCTCTGGTTTAGTGAGTTCTAGTGAATAGTTTAGTACAAAATGACATTAGAGATTATTGTGGGAGAATGATCCCTATTTATAGAGGAGAGTTTCTAGTTTTGTTCTAACATTGACACGTGTCGTGTTGCGATTGGCTTCTGATGTTAACACGTGTCGAGCTGTGATTGGCTTCTGATGTCGACACGTGTCGCATTGTGATTGGCCTCCTGGTTGAAGGGAAGCTCTTCTAGGTCCTTGACGGTATAACGTTGACCGGTGCTCAGTAGTTTCGGGATTGGTCAAGTATGGTACAAACAGTGCTCCCCTAAGTTCCCGAGTGAGGAAAGCTCCTCGGTTGGGGACTTGCAAGATTTAAGCCGCTGAGTAATCACGAAACTTCTAAGTACTGAGGTGTGGTATCGTCTTCACTTGCCTTATCTGTCTCATATGTAGATGTGGCATCTTCTCTGGAAGTACTTTTCCTCCATCCAGGGGTGGTATCTTTAACCGATGAAGATGCACAAGGTAATGTATCAATTTCACTTGAAGCTTACTTGTAGTTTCGGGCTTGGTCAAGTGCGATACAAACCCTATAGTAGGAGTCCCCCAAGTCGCCGAGCTAGGAGATCTGCCGAAAGAGGTGACAGACAAGGTAAGCAGTCAAACTTCCAAGCAAGCAACCCAGGATCGGAGGTTCGTCTTCGGCTTCCGGTTGATTGTTCTCCTTTTCCTTGTCTCTCATTCAGCTGCCAGGATAAGGAGAAACAAATGGAGAAGAGGTGATATGAGATACTTTTGCTTCTGAAGAAGTAACTTTCCACAGGCTAATTCTTGAACTGTGCCGGAGGGTTTTCTGGTTCCCTCCAAAGTATAAGGCCGACTCAAGAATTTGAGGGTCAAAACAAGTCCATCAAATCTAGAGTATGTTCGACCCACCGTTGAACCTTCTGCTTCAATCTTTTGCATGGCAGAAGTGGTGTGCAACCTTTGCATTTAAATGGTCCTTCAGAACATTCCTTCATAGTGACTCATCCACGCTTGGCAGCTTCAGTGTAAAGAGCCAATATCTGATCAACTGTCATGAGGTATTTGCTGGTGGAATTCGTGACCTTGACAGCAGTTGAGGATGAGTACTCGAGAGCAATGCTAAGTAAGCAACCAGGCAAAGGTTCCAGGCAGTCAATTCCATATTGGAGGTTTGATTTCAGGTTCCGACTGACTGCTCTCTTTCTCCTTGTCCTGCAGGTGTGGACAAGGACAAAGACAAAGACAGGGAGAAAGCATGATATGGGATACTCTTGCTTTCGACCTTGATGATATGAGATACTCTTGTTCTTGGTGTGGCTTATTTGCTGAGGTATTATCGGGGGGAAATAAAGCTGAGTATTTCGAAAGGTTATGTTGAGGGTGCATTCTCGAATGCGAGAAATGGTTGAGCATTTTTGCAGGTTTGTCTGTCCGTGGAGGAGGAAGGTCGATGTATATAGGGATTTCCCAATAACAAGTAGTAATGCTATTCCTTTACCATTCTTGGTCACAACAATGTAGTGGGAGCTGTCAGCTCCACGTGTTTTAACTTTGTCAGAGCACTTTGAAAAAGTGGTATGTGGTATCTGGAAAGCTGACGTTACGTGTGAAGATTACAGACAAGCTTTATCTAAGGAAATCTGGCTCTCGAAGTTCTGAGAGTTGTGCCTCTTCGTTTTTCGAACAAGCAATCCCGTCGAGGATCTGACTCTAGAGATTCGGAAAGCGGTGCTACTTCGGTTTTTGAGAAAGTAATTATGTTGGGAGTCTTTTCTCGAATGTGAGTAAAGGTTGGACGTTCTTGCCAACCTGTCTTGCCGCAAAACACGGAGGTCGACACACATAGGGACTTTCCAGTTGTCAAGCAGTGGTGCTGTTCCTTTACCCTTGTGGGTAATAGTAGGGTAGCTGGAACTTCGAAATTCTCGTGCCTAGACTTTGTCAGAGATCTTTGACAAAGTTATATGTGGTACCCGAGGAGTTGATAGTGCATGTGGAGAGCGGTGATTGAACAGTAAGATTCACGTGCTTTCTACTTCACCAGAAATCTTCGACAGATTGCCCGTAATTTCCGCAAAGCTGAGTGTGCATGTGACAGGTGCTGACGAGGCTGAAAAAACAGGTGCTTCTTCGATTTCTGAGATCGGCCCTCGTGGTCTCTGAGCAGCCCAGCTTTTGAGAAAGCAAATGCCTCTTCAATTTCTGAAGCTCCGTTGAGTGTAGATTTTTATAGAGGTTGGCATTAAGTTCCACAGCACACTTGAATCTCTACCAGTAGAAGCTCCCTTCTTGCACTTCTAAGATTTTGATTTGTCTGACCTCTTCCCTCTTCAACACATTTGAAATCTGACCCCTCTGACCGTCGTTTTGATTTGAACCTTGCTGAAGAGGCAGACACGCCTTATCCAGACAACATATGGCGCCCATCCTTCATATCCCCTACTGGTCTTCTTACCGTTGGGGATTCTGTGATGAAGAATGATATGACCGCTGCGGTGGTGGCCAGGAACCTTCTCACTCCCAAAGATAACAGACTACTTTCCAAACGGTCTGATGAGTTAGCTGTTAAGGACTCTCTGGCTCTTAGTGTTCAGTGTGCAGGTTCTGTGTCTAATATGGCCCAACGCCTATTTGCTAGAACCCGCCAAGTTGAATCATTGGCTGCTGAAGTGATGAGTCTCAAACAGGATATTAGAGGGCTCAAGCATGAGAATAAACAGTTGCACCGGCTCGCCCATGACTATGCTACGAACATGAAGAGGAAGCTTGACCAGATGAAGGAATCTGATGGTAAGGTTTTACTTGATCATCAGCGGTTTGTGGGTTTGTTCCAAAGGCATTTATTGCCTTCGTCCTCTAGGGCTGTACCTGGTAATGAAGCTTCAAATGATGAACCTCCAATGCCTCCTCCTTCTGGGGTTTTGTCAAGTACTGAGGCTCCGGATAACCACCCTCCGGTGCTTTCTCTTTCTGGGGCTCTACCGACTGCTGAGACTTCCCCTAAGCAACCTTTGTGAAGGCTCCCTTTTGTTTGTTTATTTTGACTCATGTATATGTACATATTTGTGGCTTATCAAAAATATTAATAAATAAGTTTTGCTTCATTTCAACATATTGTGTTAAATACACCAAAGCCTTCTTCAGAAAGTTCTTTGAATTTTTTCTTTTGTTGAAACCTGTATTGTTGAAGCTTTGTGAGTGAAGCGTGTAGTTTGAGGTAGTGTTCCTTTAATTTCCCGAGTGAGGAAAACTTCTCGGTTGGAGACTTGAAAAATCCAAGTCACTAAGTGGTTGTGAGACTGTCGAGTATCAAGGTGCAGTAGCATATGGTGCGAGTCCCCCAAGTCTTCAGGCGAAGAGAGTTGCCGAATGAGGTGTCTCGCTTGTTACTAATTTGTCAAAGTAACGAATCCTTGTTTCGATAGCTCAGATTGCAAAGTCGTCTTCATGAAAGTTGTTCCTTATATTGTGAACTACAACATATCCAAATTTGAGATCCATCGGAGTAGTACAACTTCAGAAATTCAAGTATGATGAGTAACTGTTCATCAATTTTTTGTTAACCCGTCAGACTTGTTGTGAGCTTCGAAACTCCATTTTCTCTTGTTCAGATCAACATACTTTCTTCATCGAAGTTGTTCCTCGTCATCTCTTCCATAACATATCAAAAATTCAGAACAAACTAACGGTTGAATATTTCCAGATCTTCGAAACACTGCAGCAGCTTTGAAGCTTGCAGAAATCTGACCGTCATGTTTGGAGCTTCAACACTCTAAATTCCGTCGCTCAAATAGAAAAATTTCCTTCGTGAAAGTTGTTCATCTGCTCAAGAACTATAAGATGTCCAAAATTCGTACCTCAAGAACTAGCTTGGACAAAGCTAAAGGTTGTTGGCCAGAATTCGTACCTCAAGTTCTTTGGTCATACCGCACTTCATATCGGACTTCCACAGGAGAAACTCCATTCTCACTTTCTTTTGGTACAGAAGCAGTTGTCCCGGTTGAGCTTGAGCAAGCAACATACCGAATCCAGAACTACATACAGAGTGAGAACGACAAGCAACTCACCCTCAACCTGGATCTAGTCGAGGAACACAGAAATCAGGCTCACCTGAGGAATGTCGCCTACTTGAATTTCTGAAGTTGTACTACTCCGATGGATCTCAAATTTGGATATGTTGTAGTTCACAATATAAGGAACAACTTTCATGAAGACGACTTTGCAATCTGAGCTATCGAAACAAGGATTCGTTACTTTGACAAATTAGTAACAAGCGAGACACCTCATTCGGCAACTCTCTTCGCCTGAAGACTTGGGGGACTCGCACCATATGCTACTGCACCTTGATACTCGACAGTCTCACAACCACTTAGTGACTTGGATTTTTCAAGTCTCCAACCGAGAAGTTTTCCTCACTCGGGAAATTAAGGGAACACTACCTCAAACTACACGCTTCACTCACAAAGCTTCAACAATACAGGTTTCAACAAAAGAAAAAATTCAAAGAACTTTCTGAAGAAGGCTTTGGTGTATTTAACACAATATGTTGAAATGAAGCAAAGCTTATTTATTAATATTTTTGATAAGCCACAAATATGTACATATACATGAGTCAAAATAAACAAACAAAAGGGAGCCTTCACAAAGGTTGCTTAGAGGAAGTCTCAGCAGTCGGTAGAGCCCCATAAAGAGAAAGCACCGGAGGGTGGTTATCCGGAGCCTCAGTACTTGACAAAACCCCAGAAGGAGGAGGCATTGGAGGTTCATCATTTGAAGCTTCATTACCAGGTACAGCCCCAGAGGACGAAGGCAATAAATGCCTTTGGAACAAACCCACAAACCGCTGATGATCAAGTAAAACCTTACCATCATATTCCTTCATCTGGTCAAGCTTCCTCTTCATGTTCGTAGCATAGTCATGGGCGAGCCGGTGCAACTGTTTATTCTCATGCTTGAGCCCTCTAATTTCCTGTTTGAGACTCATCACTTCAGCAGCCAATGATTCAACTTGGCGGGTTCTAGCAAATAGGCGTTGGGCCATATTAGACACAGAACCTGCACACTGAACACTAAGAGCCAGAGAGTCCTTAACAGCCAACTCATCAGACCGTTTGGAAAGTAGTCTGTTATCTTTGGGAGTGAGAAGGTTCCTGACCACCACCGCAGCGGTCATATCATTCTTCATCACAGAATCCCCAACGGTAAGAAGACCAGTAGGGGATATGAAGGATGGGCGCCATATGTTGTCTGGATAAGGCGTGTCTGCCTCTTCAGCAATGTTCAAATCAAAACGACGGTCAGAGGGGTCAGACATTTTCAAATGTGTTGAAGAGGGAAGAGGTCAGACAAATCAAAATCTTAGAAGTGCAAGAAGGGAGCTTCTACTGGTAGAGATTCAAGTGTGCTGTGGAACTTAATGCCAACCTCTATAAAAATCTACACTCAACGGAGCTTCAGAAATTGAAGAGGCATTTGCTTTCTCAAAAGCTGGGCTGCTCAGAGACCACGAGGGCCGATCTCAGAAATCGAAGAAGCACCTGTTTTTTCAGCCTCGTCAGCACCTGTCACATGCACACTCAGCTTTGCGGAAATTACGGGCAATCTGTCGAAGATTTCTGGTGAAGTAGAAAGCACGTGAATCTTACTGTTCAATCACCGCTCTCCACATGCACCATCAACTCCTCGGGTACCACATATAACTTTGTCAAAGATCTCTGACAAAGTCTAGGCACGAGAATTTCGAAGTTCCAGCTACCCTACTATTACCCACAAGGGTAAAGGAACAGCACCACTGCTTGACAACTGGAAAGTCCCTATGTGTGTCGACCTCCGTGTTTTGCGGCAAGACAGGTTGGCAAGAACGTCCAACCTTTACTCACATTCGAGAAAAGACTCCCAACATAATTACTTTCTCAAAAACCGAAGTAGCACCGCTTTCCGAATCTCGAGAGTCAGATCCTCGACGGGATTGTTTGTTCGAAAAACGAAGAGGCACAACTCTCAGAACTTCGAGAGCCAGATTTCCTTAGATAAAGCTTGTATGTAATCTTCACACGTAACATCAGCTTTCTAGATACCACATACCACTTTTTCAAAGTGCTCTGACAAAGTTAAAACACGTGAAGCTGACAGCTCCCACTACATTGTTGTGACCAAGAAGGGTAAAGGAATAGCATTACTACTTGTTATTGGGAAATCCCTATATACATCGACCTTCCTCCTCCACGGACAGACAAACCTGCAAAAATGCTCAACCATTTCTCGCATTCGAGATTGCACCCTCAACATAACCTTTCGAAATACTCAGCTTTATTTCCCCCTGATAATACCTCAGCAAATAAGCCACACCAAGAACAAGAGTATCTCATATCATCAGGGTCGAAAGCAAGAGTATCCCATATCATGCTTTCTCCCTGTCTTTGTCTTTGTCCTTGTCCACACTTGCAGGACAAGGAGAAAGAGAGCAGTCAGTCGGAACCTGAAATCAAACCTCCAATCTGGAATTGACTGCCTGGAACCTTTGCCTGGTTGCTTACTTAGCATTGCTCTCGAGTACTCATCCTCAACTGCTGTCAAGGTCACGAATTCCACCAGCAAATGCCTCATGACAGTTGATCAGATATTGGCTCTTTACACTGAAGCTACCAAGCGTGGATGAGTCACTATGAAGGAATGTTCTGAAGGACCATTTAAATGCAAAGGTTGCACACCACTTCTGCCATGCAAAAGATTGAAGCAGAAGGTTCAACGGTGGGTCGAACATACTCTAGATTTGATGGACTTGTTTTGACCCTCAAATTCTTGAGTCGGCCTTATACTTTGGAGGGAACCAGAAAACCCTCCGGCACAGTTCAAGAATTAGCCTGTGGAAAGTTACTTCTTCAGAAGCAAAAGTATCTCATATCACCTATTCTCCATTTGTTTCTCCTTATCCTGGCAGCTGAATGAGAGACAAGGAAAAGGAGAACAATCAACCGGAAGCCGAAGACGAACCTCCGATCATGGGTTGCTTGCTTGGAAGTTTGACTGCTTACCTTGTCTGTCACCTCTTTCGGCAGATCTCCTAGCTCGGCGACTTGGGGGACTCCTACTATAGGGTTTGTATCGCACTTGACCAAGCCCGAAACTACAAGTAAGCTTCAAGTGAAATTGATACATTACCTTGTGCATCTTCATCGGTTAAAGATACCACCCCTGGATGGAGGAAAAGTACTTCCAGAGAAGATGCCACATCTACATATGAGACAGATAAGGCAAGTGAAGACGATACCACACCTCAGTACTTAGAAGTTTCGTGATTACTCAGCGGCTTGAATCTTGCAAGTCCCCAACCGAGGAGCTTTCCTCACTCGGGAACTTAGGGGAGCACTGTTTGTACCATACTTGACCAATCCCGAAACTACTGAGCACCGGTCAACGTTATACCGTCAAGGACCTAGAAGAGCTTCCCTTCAACCAGGAGGCCAATCACAATGCGACACGTGTCGACATCAGAAGCCAATCACAGCTCGACACGTGTTAACATCAGAAGCCAATCACAACACGACACGTGTCAATGTTAGAACAAAACTAGAAACTCTCCTCTATAAATAGGGATCATTCTCCCACAATAATCTCTAATGTCATTTTGTACTAAACTATTCACTAGAACTCACTAAACCAGAGCTTGAACCTATGTATTTGTGTAAACCCTTCACAATTAATGAGAACTCCTCTACTCCGTGGACGTAGCCAATCTGGGTGAACCACGTACATCTTGTGTTTGCTTCCCTATCCCTATTCATTTACGTACTTATCTTCACTAGTGATCGAAGCAACCAAGCGAAGGTCACAAACCTGACACTTTCTGTTGTACCAAAGTCCTCGCTGATTTTGTGCATCAACAAGATTAATCCGTTAGAAGGATCCCCCACGGAAATAATCCGGAGAGGATCTGAGTTGCAAGGAAGGGGGTTCGGGGAAGATGGGTTGCAGGATGGGTGCGGATGAGGAGGTGAAGGATGGGTGCGCGGTGGGTTTGGGGAAGACGGGATGGGGTCGGGGAAGATGATGATTTTTTTAAGGGTAAATTAATATTTTAATAATTTTTTAATAGAAAGTGGGCCCGTCTCAAAGCCACATCATCATTTAACATGGGAATTGACAGACAACTGACATAAGGTATGACATTGCAACAAATTCTAAGATAAGGTATGACATTGAAACTTTTTAAAGATGAGGTATGAAACTGTTAATGACCCATTAATTGAGGTAGTTTTATGTAATTTACCCAATTTTATTTGAATCCATCTAACCTCTTTCTACACCTTACGTTCTCTTTCCTCCCATTTGATTTTTAACTAAACTATTATTATCTCTTGAAACCCAAATTTACTACCTTAGATGCCTCATAAACTCAATTTAATATGTAAATTTATCTTTACACCCATTTGATTTTTAACTCTATTAATGACAGTAAATTGTATTGGAGTGGTTCATTCTCAAGTTTCCTCAAGTCTCAAAGCTTAATTTTCTTCTCTTTTCTAGATTTCACCATGAGATGGCCATTATGGTGGAATGCAATTGCAAAGACGGGTCCTTGTGACACAGAGTAGATGAGCAGAGCTTATAGGCTTCCATATGAAAACTGCACCAAGTAATTGGCTCAAGGACTAGGATTGTCTCTCATCCTTTCGCATACTTTAGTTTGTCTTTCTCTTTCTATAAAAAATTAATATAAGATGTTGACGTGACCTAAATCCTAAACTAGCAACAACCCCATTATAAGGGTTCACCTGCACTGCGCATCAGTACAACCTATGGTTGTCCTGTAACTACCTACCATCTCACCCATTATCACATCCGGATAATGAAACTGCCCAGAAATTTGGGAGGAGGGAGGAGGGAAATGATGGCAGCAGCAAAGAAAAATAATAAAAATATAAAATATAAAATGCATGAAATTTGACCAAAAAAAGAAGGAAATGGAATCGAAAGTCCTTGCAATGTCTGCAAGTCCTTTTAGTGTTTTGGGGTGTAGAGAGAGACCGGGAGAGTATTTGCAATAATTTGATGTTGCAGAAAGTTTAACAAACTATGCGAAATTGATGAAAAAAAAAATTGAAACTCAAATACTCATCTTCTAAACTCTAAAAAAATTGAAATCAAACAAACAAAAAATTCATAAATCGAGTCATACTTTAGTTAGAAGATTCAAAACTTTAAAATCACCATCCGTCAATAAAAAAAAATTGTTTTTCTCTATAATAACTATTAGGGTTTTTGCTGAAATGAAAGTAGGATAAATAATGAATGATGGTAGGGTATAATTATAGTTTGGGTTTATTTACAAATTTGAGTTTTATTATTAATTTCATTTATACTTAATAATAATTGTGTAATATGATAAAAAAAACAATTAACTTTTAAATTTAAGTTGGATGTAAAAAAAAATGTTACATGGGTTTAAATAAAATTTTCCTATTATTAAATTCGTTTTTTATCGGTGACCTTTTTTTTGGGGGGGGGGGTTAAAACCTCTTTATTTGATTCGCATAAATAGAGTTTATTACACATTTTCCCATTATTTTAGTCCTTGTTCCACTTTGGTCCTCAAACTTTTTTTCTTCTTTTTGCATTGCTTCCTCATAAATGGAGTTTCTTTCTAAATATATAAATCTTGGAGTGCACATGAGATTTTTTGTTTGTACAAACGATATTATATACATTAAAATGAAATGACAAGTTTAACCTCATAATGGGTTAGCAATGATATGAAGTTGTTTAGGAGGGCATTCAATGGACCCATCAACGTACCCCATCAAGTCACGGCTTTTGAGGATTGGGAGAATCTGAGCCAACTATAAAGGGTAGTTGGTTCGATCCAGCTTTATGTTGAGGACAGTAGTCTTGGATGAGAAGGGATCCATGGAAGGAATTGTAGGATAGAGTTTGAAACATAGCTAACTCTTCCTGGATGAGAGTTTAGATGAATCACAAACGGTTGAAAGTAAATGAACGAACAAATAGAATATAACTATAAACATTTTTTTATTAAACGAGATTGTCGAGATGGCTACAACCGAATGATTACATCTTGATTGACTTTTACAAACACTTGAATACTAATGTTTTTCAACACCTGACGCCATTACAACTAAAACCAAGTTATGACTTGGTCCAACACACATAGGGCAACAATAACGATTTTGATGCTAAAAAACATTGAGAAATCAAGTAATGAGACATCACCTATCCCAAGATAAGGAAAAAAACGTAAATACATTTCAATTTAAAGGGAAGTAATATTACGAAAAGTAAACTAAAAACAATCAAACTCCGCAGAATGCCTCCGGTGTGGACTCAATTCCATTTTTCCTTTGTGCTTCGATATACTCCACTTGGTCTAGTGACTTGTAACGTAAGGGGTGTTCTTCGTCCACAAGCTCCATGGGTACGGTTGTTACCCCTATCTTTAGAGAGAAAAATCCAACCGAGTATCTTGCCTCGTCATTTTCTCTTACGTTGACTCTGTGTCTACAAGCCCGTATTCTGCCGTTACTCCATACCTATATTAACCGAAGAAAATATTAATTAGACCATGGAAACTTCCTCTAAGTAATGCATGTTGCAATATTAATTGTGTTCGTCAATTCAAAAGTTGTCATGTACATACCTTAAACACATCACCAGCTATGAAAAGGAAGGATGAAGGTAGATTTGGATCGAACATTATCCACTCGTCATCGTCAGTGTTTATCTCCAGACCGTTGACATGATTTTGATGAAGAATTGTGTTGAAGTTCTTGTCAGTGTGACTCACTATACCCACATCGCTTCCAGCTTTTCTGGGTTCTTTGTATTTAGCAAACTGGATAAAGTGAGAAGTAGATCGAATGTGTTCGTCGTGGTACTTCTCCATACCGTAGTTTTCGAATACCATTCTTGTTACAACACGATCAAGCTCCATCATCACCTTTGCATATGAATCTACACTATCACTGGCCAAAAAAAAAAATAATTGTTAAGTAAATAAGTATTAATTAAGAAAATGATTAAGAGTAACCAGGGACGAAGCCAGAACTTTGTGTGAATGGGGGCATCCTCAAACAACAAAGCCAGAACTTCTGCAGAACCAGGTCGGAGAGCAGAACCAGATCAATTCAGTGGGGGCTCTACTGCTGCAAACCCAGCTCAATTTGAGCAGCATCTCAGCGTAAGAAATATCTCAGTGGGGGCATCCGCCCCCCCTAGGCCCATGGTGGCTCCGTCCTTGAGAGTAACAAGAACTGTAATTCATGAAACGAAAAAACTCGTACAATACATACCGGAATTGATCATTTTGGTTAGGCCAGAAAAGATGTGTGAATTTCTGAGTTTCTTCTGAGTTTGTGGGATTCTGAATCCCCAAGCTCTCATGAACAGAATTATATATGAAATGGCCACAAAATGGATTCTCTTCGTATCGGTTTTTGGCTTTGAGTTCGGCAGGGAACTCAAACAAGTCCTTCAGTGCAGCAAAGATAGTTTGGTGGAGCTCAGCAAAAACTTTGTCGGGCATTATTGCCATGAAACCACCGAGCTCTTCCAGTGCACGGCAAACCTCCCGGCGGACGGAGAGCCAAGAACTTGTCCCTGGCTTCAAGCAGTCCTCTTTGGAGAAATCTATCACCGGAAGAAATGCATCCCTGGTACCCATGCAACCCTTTCGTACCTTTTCTTCTGATTGGTTGCAAGGTTTTGAGGGATCTAATGGATTATTCTTCTCACTACGTTGAATACAGTTGTATCTGCCTATGGCAAGAAATGAAATTTATAGGGGTTTCTTGCACAAGGGGGATTCCATTTACTGAAAATATGACTTTAGTCCTTGAAACTTAAGTTTCTCCACATAAAACCCGACATAAGTTTTTTACTGGAATAAAACTCATTGACTAGATTCCACATCAGCAAATTCCTTAATTATATTTGACTTTACACATTTAAAAATTTTCGATGCCCAAAACACCCCTATTTGAATGTTTGATTTACACAATTAAGTCCATACAAATTGTAAAGGAAAATTAATGATTTTACAAAAAAAAAAAAAAAAAATTCATTGCATAATATATAATAACAATAAAACATGCCTAATAAATACATGCTTAGTTAAGTCAATAAAATTATAATTTACGTATAAATGTAGGTAAATTATTTCACACACACACACACACATATATAACAACAAAAAAAGCATGCTTGACATACATAAAATTCATGCAAAATAATTTACCTACATAATAAAGCAAACCCAAATATATGCAAAATAATATACCTACATAAAAAATGTTATTATTTTATTCAATACTAGTTTACCTATTGTTGGTACATATAATAATAAAATGTGCCCAATATATATGATGATACATACAAAATAAAATACCTACATAATGAAGAAATGTTATTTGATTCAAAATTAATTTACTTACAAACTAGAGCAATTGTTTTTTTATTCAAGATTAATTTACCTATTATTTGGACATATATCTTATAATAATAAAATGTGCCAAATATATGTAATAATACATGGAAAATAAATTACCTACGAAATAAAAGAATGTTATTTGATTCAATATTAATTTACCTACAAAATATATGTTATTTGCTCATCATAAATTTAATTATAGGTAGATTAATTAGTTTAATATGTTTGATCATATATGTAGTATTGTGCATGTATATGTATATGTATATGTGTGTGTGTGTATTTATATATGTGAACGTATAGTAATATTATATACATAGGTATACTATATATGTGTACATATATATATATATATATATATATATATATATATATATATTGAGCTTATGATAGTAATATATACATTGGAACGTATATATGTGTGTGTTTGGGATAATAATATGTGCAATAATTATATTTTCATTGTAATTAAGGTGAGTAATAACATTTATTTATTTTTATTTTGAATATTGTGGTACAAATTGTAAATATTTTGTAATTATAGGTCAATTACTTCTATACTTGGCAATCATTTTTTAATTTGGGTTTTATTTGGATATTTATAACTAGGTGAGTTTTTATCTAGGAAATAAGAGTTGTAAGGGTTTATATCTAAAGAACCCTTAAATTATAGGGGTTTCATGTTCAATTTTGTAGATTTGCAATGGCAACGGACAATAATAATACATACCTCTAGAAATTAAATCGATCTAGAAAGAGATTTTGCAAGTCAGTGAAAAGATTGAGGAAGTTGGGCTGGCTCCGTCGAGTGTCAATGCCAAGAGTTGTAGATGCTGCATAATGACACCAAGAGAGTTACAGATACTGTAATTTTGTCTACTTTCATCCAATGGAAGTGAATATAATTATATAATAATATGTATTACATGCATGCATATATACATAAAAGATCTTGTAATCATTTTGAAGTTGCAGTCCAGAAAGTTTGAAATACTTGATGAAGCCAGAACTTTCTTTTCTTCTTTGCCTTTCATTCACATTGCCTTCACCACTCGAATAAATTATTAAGATCTATAAGTTCGTATGTTCTAGCTTTATCAAGCACTCAATTTTTTTGAGTCAAATCCCACTAAATATGGGTCACTGTGTCCTAACTTTTGATGTAGGGTAGATTAGTTGAGTTGTGGTGTATATATTGGACCGGCTTCTCTGCCCTTCTAGTTCCAATATATTCTCATTTTCTTCTATTTATGCGATCACAATTAAGTTACGTCAATATTTTATATTAATTTTTTTATGACGATAATAAGACAAAATACAATAGTAATATAAAATGTTGACATGAAAGTTTTGGTGCCTGATTGCCCACATTTGCAACTCTCACCCTACTTCCCAAACATCATGTCAGACACACTTGCTCAACCACCACCACAGAAAAATCACAATAATAGCAATGTCAACATGGATTTATCAAGTCCATACTATGTTCATCATTTAGATAATGGAGGCAGATGGTATGCGCTCCTGTTACCGTGCCCTTTCTATTTTTTTTGTTTGTGTTGTCATGGTTAAATCACGTCAACATTTTATATTTTTATTACTTTTTGTCTTATTATCTCTATTAAAAAATTAATATAAAATGTTGACGTGACTTAATCGTGACGGCGCAAATAAGAAGGAATAGGAAGAGCACAGTAAGAAGAGAGCAAACAATCAACCTTCTAGATAACCCCAGTCATATGATCATTTCAGAAAAATTGAATGGACCCAATTATCCATCTTGGAGTAAATCCATAATACATGCTCTCACAGCCAAGAACAAAATTGACTGCATCGATGGCTCCATTCAGCCCTCCTCAACAACAGACCAACCAAAAGAGTGTGCTCTATGCAATCAATGCAACAATATGATTTTGTCATGGCTTGCTCAATCAGTTGAATCTGATCAATCTTTTTCTACTTCATTGATTAAAATTTTATTCTTTTTTAATTTTTTATTAAGGTTCTTAAATGTTAATAACATCATTAATTATGTGATCACAATTAAGTTACGTCAATATTTTATTAAGGTTCTTAAATGTTAATAACATCATTAGTTGAGTTGTGGTGTATATATTGGACCGGCTTCTCTGCCCTTCTAGTTCCAATATATTCTCATTTTCTTCTATTTATGCGATCACAATTAAGTTACGTTAATATTTTATATTAATTTTTTTATGGCGATAATAAGACAAAATACAATAGTGATATAAAATGTTGACATGGCTTAATTGTGACCGCACAAATAAAAAAGGATGAGAATGTATGGGAATTGGAAGGGCAGAGAAAGCCAAGTCCGTATATATTGTACAACAATGAGAGATACGAAATATTAAATCTGCCATTCTCATAGCCTTAACAGTGTTCAATCATTTTAACATGGTATCAGAGTATAAAGTTTTGGTGCTTGATTGCCCACATTTGCAACTCTCACCCTACTTCCCAAACATCATGTCAAACACACTTGCTCAACCACCACCACAGAAAAATCACAATAATAGCAATGTCAGCATGGATTTATCAAGTCCATACTATGTTCATCATTTAGATAATGGAGGCAGATGGTATGCGCTCCTGTTACCGTGCCCTTTCTATTTTTTGTTTGTTTGTGTTGTCATGGTTAAATCACGTCAACATTTTATATTTTTATTACTTTTTGTCTTATTATCTCTATTAAAAAATTAATATAAAATGTTGACGTGGCTTAATCGTGACCGCGCAAATAGGAAGGAATAGGAAGAGCACAGTAAGAAGAGAGCAAACAATCAACCTCCTAGATAACCCCAGTCATATGATCATTTCAGAAAAATTGAATGGACCCAATTATCCATCTTGGAGTAAATCCATAATACATGCTCTCATAGCCAAGAACAAAATTGACTGCATCGATGGCTCCATTCAGCCCTCCTCAACAACAGACCAACCAAAAGAGTGTGCTCTCTGCAATCAATGCAACAATATGATTTTGTCATGGCTTGCTCAATCAGTTGAATCTGATCCATCTTTTTCTACTTCATTGATTAAAATTTTATTTTTTTTTAATTTTTTATTAAGGTTCTTAAATGTTAATAACATCATTAATTATTTCAATAATAAAATATTTTTTTATTTCTAAATATATTCATTTAGTATTATGTTACAATTAGTATATTTATATTTATGACTAAATTTTTAATCATATATTTTTATTTTTAGTTTGTACCCATTTTTTATTTGCTACCATTTTTTAATTTGTACTAATTTTCTTTTCAATTTTAATTAGTACCCATATATTAATTTCTTTTTGTGCCTATATTTTAAAAAGTTTTATTTGTATTTGTACCCATATTTTTTTACTTATTTGTACTCATTTTTAATTTTGCTAAATGTACCCATGCTAATTATATGTACACATTCATGTAATTTTTCAAATTTTTAATCTTAAAATGTACTCATTCTAAAATATACCAATTTGTTATATGCAAAATGTACCAATTTTTTTTTTATATATACAATCTATTCAATTTTTTTCTAATCTATTTTTAAACTTATATGGGTACATTCTTTTTTCTTTGATTTGAGAATGTATCTATGTCAAGTTTAATCAAAGAAATTTACTTATGTTATTAAGCCTAATATATTTTCATTCTTTTTTGGTGATTTTGAAGAATGTACCCATGTTTTGGTACCAATAATTTGTTGGTTAATATTGATGAATGTACCCATGTTTATATATATATATATATATATATATATATATATATATAGACACACACACAATAGTATATTTATATTTTAATATTTTTAATCCCACAAATTATGGTTTTTTTATTTAAAATCTCATTAATATAAACAACTATAAATTAAAAATTTTAATTTAAAAAATATAGTAACATACATAGAAATAATTATCACATTAATTTCAGGGACTTCGATCAAAAATTGAAAACCAACAAGGTTTCAGTCAAAGAATATTCATAGCTAGAGATCGCATCCAAAGTCTCCCTTTATCTAAAGAAGTTGTTCATGCCAAAAACGCCCAAAAGGTGTGGGAAGATTTCAAAGATCAATTTTCACAAAAGAATGCACCAACAATCTATCAAATTCAGAAGTCAATCGCATTTATCTCACAAGGCTCCATGACAGTCTCGACTTATTTTACAAAACTTAAAGGCCTTTGGGATGAATTAGAGACATATTGGCCTCTTCTTATCTGTGATCAGACAAAGGCACATAATGAGCAAATAGAAGAAGATCGGATGATGCAATTTCTTATGGGTCTCAACGATGTCTATAATGGAGTTCGCAGTAATATCCTTATGATGACACCATTGCCTAAAGTTCATCAAGCGTATTCACTTGTCATTCAAGATGAAACACAACGACAAATGACATTGGGATCAACCGAAAATTTCTCAATTGCTGCTGCAGTCCAAAGTCAATCGAACCATTCCTCTGACAGTTTCAAAAATCTTCACTGCGAATACTATGATAAAGATGGGCACACAATTGAAAATTGTAAGACTTGAAAATATTATTGCAAGTTTTGTGAGAAAAGAGGCCACACTGAAGATAGATGTCAAATAAAAAATGGGACCGAGGGCTTTGGTTATGGGGGAAACCAAGACAAGAAACACATGAACAAGTCACACACTCGTGGGTCCCATAGTAGCAATTCACGTGCTACTTTTCCTGCTACAAATGCAGCTGCTATGTCCTCCCCTCTTGCTGTAAACGCATCACATGGCTCTAATCTTGCTGCCAATACATCAGTTGCCCCATCTCAACCACACATGTCTTAATCAAATGCTATGCAAAGACTTCCAGTAGAACAACTTCAATAGTTGGCCTAAGCTGTATCCATGATAAATTTAAACCATGCTCCTGGTAATAACAGTGCTTATGCAAACGCTGCAGGTCTGTCCCTTTTTACTATTGCTTCTGTTAATTCCATATTTACAAAGCCTTGGATTTTGGATAGCGGGGCCACCAATCACGTTACCTTAGACTCCTCACTTTTCAATAAAACCGAACCTTCACCAATATCTACTGTTAAATAACCCACCGGCTCTTCGGCCATAATCACTTCCTCTAGCACCATACCGTTCAATTCCAATATCACATTAGATAATGTTTTGTGTGTTCCTTCTTTTCACTTAAATCTCATGTCTGCTAGCCAAGTCACTAATTCTCTAACACACCCCGACCGAGATCGAGACATACTGGCCGTCACGTGAAGGTGACGTAGCCATGTGCATAGTACGGAAGCAATAAGGATAAGAAATATACGAATAAATAAAAACCGAAAGCTACTAATGTGCACTAATAATCAGGAAGTGCTAGGAGTGAGATACAAGTGTAAATACTCCTAATCAGAGCATAGAAAGTCTAGGTGCAGTCCAGTAGGACAAGTACTAGTTATACAGTACCGGAAAATATCCTACAAATATTATATTCTGTCAGAACCGCCGAGATCCTCGTACGCCACCAACAACAAGTCTACCTAAAACGTGGAGGGGCGCAAAACAGAAAATGTGAGTCGGCAAAAACAAAGCTTTTCAAAACCATTTCATTTATCAAATGCTCTAACCCTTCGCCGTAAAACATGTATTATTTTCCCAGAAATGGAATATAAACATATGCATAAATAAATAAATAAATATATATATATATATATATATATATATATATATATATATATATATCAATTCAAATCATGCTTCACCTATTTATAATCATAAGTATGTCATGCCAAAATATAAACAGGATAAGTAACCCAGGTGAAAATAAAGTTCATGGAAAATAACACATTAGCCGGAACTCCTGCAGAAGTCTGTACGGCTGAATTCATAGCTCATTAGTCAATCCAGCCGAAGTCACTACAAATGACCTATACGACACTACACTGCACACAAGTTGGAACCACTGAAAGGTCTGTACGACAAGATTGGGTGTAATATAGTCATACTCATCACTACACTCTTATAATAGCTGTGTGATAAATTGTCATTCACCTACGAGTCGGAACCACCTATAATGGTCTGTACGACAAGACTGTGTGCCTAAATTGGATCCAATGTGAGCATATGGTGCGGGATGTGACATTACATACAGGCCTGTGCCATATCTCTGGCTAATCACTAACACCGGAGTGCAGGTTTATGAGCTCAATGTTTCTCAATTAATCACAACCATTCGATACACATTCACAATTCATAAACTCACCTGAAACTTACCTGAGCGCCCACAACACCAAATCACATTTATGCATACAATTCTAACTCATGGTTTAAGCATAAATCAATAGGCATGACATTTTCAAAGCATAACTCATTTAAATGCATTTTCTGGGAAAATATCAAGCATATACGTATATACTTAAAACCAAAAGTCCACTCACTGGTATGTCGAAAGGTCGTAGCCCCCAAGTCGCCCTTGACTACGCTTGTCCTTGGGATAAGTCTCCCCTATATGCGAAACAACTATAAAAACGTTAATTTAAAGCACATAACCAATACTAGCTAATAACTTCTCATACATTGCTCAAATGGGATGTTTGAATATACCAACATGATCTACACAACCTCACGAACATCCCCATATTTTAAAAATAATTTTTGGAGCCTTCACGCTCCGGCAAGGGCACGACCCTACGCGTGGCCACGCGCAGGGACCCTAACGGAATCCCTTAACCCCGTTAGGAATATTTCGTTAAATAGTAACAGAATCCGTTAAACTAACCAACGCCGTTAGAAATATTTCGTCAAAGTTGACGGAATATTCCATCATCTCCTACCTTCAAACTCCGGCGGCCGTCGTCATCGCAGGAAACTGCAAAGTTTTTCAAACCTTCATTTCTCGTCCGATTCTCAACCAAATTTCACGAATTATATACCAAAATGAAGCTTAAGAAAAATAGAACAAACCCTTACCAATTTTAGGACCTAAAATTCACGGGATTTCACCGGAAAAATCCACGATAATCTGGCCAAACTTAAAACTCACAAATCTTAGGTTCCCGACATCCAATTTACGTGGTTTTTGTCCTCCGAGCTTCGTAGGAACGTCTTAAAGCTTCCTACGAGCTTAAAATCCCCTGAAACATCCATAATTACTATCACATGAATAGTACTCAAATCGGGGGTGATGGTTTCTTGGGTTTTTGAGGGTTTCACGATTTAAAAATGAAATATATGAACTCAGGGACTTGCAAGGAGTTCGAATCTTACCTTCTTGAAGTCAATCCGTGCATGAAATGTGAGTTTGGCTTTCGTTCGTACAAAGTTGACGGAAACAGAAGAAAATCGAGAGGGAGGAGAGAGATGGAGTTGGAGTGTGTGTGTGGTCCAAATCCAACCAACCAAAACAACAAAACAACTTAATTCCAATTAGTTCAATATACTTAGGAAAATAACTTGGACCTAAACCTAAGTCATGTACACACACCGCTACCCACATTTAAGGGTAAAATTGTCCTTTCACACCATCGATAAAATTATCCCAGGACGAGTTGTGACATACTCGCCTTAAGTTAGTATTTCCCTCATTATTCTCGAATAATATTTCTTCTGATAATAATTGTAACGTTTGTCCCATAGCCAAACAAACTAGACTTCCGTTTCCTTTAAGTTTTATATCAACTCATAATCCATTTGATTTACTTCATTGTGATATTTGGGGACCTCATAAAATTCCCACACATTCAGGGGCTCGATTCTTTCTCACCATTGTGGATGATTTTACTAGATGCACATGGATATTTTTTTATGAAATATAAATCTAAAAGTTAAGACCTTTTAAAATCATTTATTACCTTTGCTCATACTCAATTTCATGCCAAAATCAAAGCCATAAGAGTCGACAATAGGTCTGAGTTTTTGTCCATGAAAGATTTTTTTTTTCAAACCAATTGCATTGAATATCAACGCACCTGTGTCTACACCCCGCAATAAAATGGGGTTGTCGAACGTAAGCATAGGCACATCCTCACCGTTGCACATAACTTACTATTCCAATCCCACTTACCCCTTTCTTTTTGGGGCGAATGTGTTTCCACCGCTATCTACCTCATGAATCAATTACCATCCCGTTTCTTATCCAATAGATTCCGTTTTGAATTATTATACAAACGTTCACCGTCTTTTGATCATTTGAACGTTTTTGGTCGTTTGTGCTTCTCCACTGTTGTTCACCCCTCACACAAATGTGACCCACGTGCTAGGCGTTGTATTTTTGTTGGCTACCCAACTGATCAAAAAGGTTACAAACTTTATGATTTAGAGACTAAAACCTTCTTTGTTAGTCGTGATGTTAAATTTTTTGAAAACACCTTTCCATTCCACTCTATGTTCCCTTCACCCTCCTCACCTCACGAGGACATCCCTGCCATAACTGAAACTTTCTCCATACGTCCATTCCCATCTTAAATGATACCCATGACTCCTCCCATGACTCCTCCCACATGTTACCCAATATCCCCTTCCTTCCACCATCCACGAACCCTACCCATATCAACACCTCACCTCTTACAAATTCACCCACCCCATCTTATCCTGAAATGAGTCTGCCACCTCCAGTCGTCCCATCTTCCAGTGGACCCCACCCCTCCATTAGTCATCGTTCACCCCCACATCACTTTTCTATCCCCTCATTAGACTATTACCCTACCCATACTGAACCTACCCACCATTCATTCTCTATCCCGTCAAACACCTCTCATCCTCTCGCCACATTATCATCTCCACCCCCACGACAGTCCCATCGTCCTAAGCAACCTCCGGTTTGGCATAAAGACTATCACGTGACTAACCAAGTCAGTCATTCTCATTCTCAACCTCGTCTTTCCTTAAGTACTCGGTATCCTCTTTCTAATTTTCTTTCATACTCACTTCTTTCTACTATCCACTATGCTTTTCTAGCTAACATTACAGGTCTCATTGAACCCACTTCCTATGCTTAAGCTATCCTTGATCCTAATTGGCGACATGTTATGCATTCAGAATTAGAGGCTTTATAACACAATAATACATGGAGCATGGTTCCCCTGCCTGCTGATCATAAACCCATTGGATGCAAATGGGTTTATTAAATCAAATACAAGTCTGATGGTACCATTGAACGATACAAGACTCTTCTTGTTGCAAAATGATATACTTAAGTTGAGGGCATCGACTATCAGGAAACCTTTTCTCCTACAGCCAAACTCACCACTCTCTGTTGTCTCTTTACGGTCGCTGCTGCCCGTCATTGGTTCATCCATCAATTAGACGTTCAAAATGCCTTTTTACATGGTGATTTGCATGAGGTTGTATTCATGGAACCTCATCCTGGTCTTCGCCGACAGGGGGAGAACATTGTGTGTCGGCTCAACAAATCTCTCTATGGACTCAATTAGGCTTCTAGAAATTGGTTTTCCACTTTTTCAAATACCGTTCAGAAAGCTAGCTATCAACAATCAAAAGTTGATTATTCTCTTTTTACCAAGGCTCAAGGCACTTTATTCACTGGTGTCCTTATCTATGTAGATGACATACTTCTTACATGAAATGATCTTCAAGAGATGGAACGACTCAAAACATTTATTCTCATACGCTTCCACATCAAAGACCTTGGTGATTTAAAATACCTTTTGGGTATTGAATTCTCTTGTTCTAAGAAAGGTATTTTCATGTCTCAAAGAAAATATGCACTAGATATTTTGCAAGATTCTGGACTTACAGGGGAACGTTTAGCCAAGTTTCCAATGGAATAAAATTTGAAACTCACTCCCATTGACGAAGCATTGTTAGACGATCCTACCAAGTACAGAAGACTAGTCGGACGATTGATTTATCTTACTGTCACCAGGCCTAACATAGTCTTTTTAGTTCGCACATTGAGTCAATTTATGCATGAGCCGCGCAAACCTCATTGGGATGCAGCTTTACGAATTCTCAGGTACATCAAAGGCACTCCTGGCCAAGGCTTGTTATTCCTTGCCTCCTATAATCTTGAGTTAAAGGCCTTTTGTGACTCAAATTGGGGAGGTTGTCGTGCCACTAGAAGGTTAGTTACAGGGTATTGTGTTTTTCTTGGAAATTCTCTCCTCTCATGGAAATCCAAGAAACAAGACAATGTTTCTCGATCGTCTGCAGAAGCCGAATATCGGGCTATGGCGAACACATGCTTAGAAAACTTGGTTGCACTATATATTGCAAGATTTGAAAGTTCCGCAAAAGGCTCCCACACGATTATTTTGCGACAATCAAGCCACCCTGTATATTGCAGCTAATCCTGTTTTTCATGAGCGAATGAAACATATTGAAATTGATTGTCACATTGTTCGAGAAAAATTGCAAGCTAGAATGATTAGTCCTTCACATATACCTACACGTTTCTAGTTAGTAGATTTATGTACTGAGGCCTTGGGGAAAGATCACTTTGTGACACTACGCAACAAGTTGGGACTTCAAAATATTCACTCTCGAACTTGAGGGGGAGTATTAGGAAATATTATACCGTATTATATGTAAATTTCTTGTATTATAATTACCTAAATAGGTTTGAGTCAAATCCCACTAAATATGGGTCGTTGTTTCCTAACCTTTAATGTGGGGTAGATTAGTTGAGTTGTGGTGTATATATTGTACAACAATGAGAGATACGAAATATTCAATCTGCCATTCTCATAGCCTTTACAGCGTTCAGTCATTTTAACAATTATTACTAAAGATGCATATAAGTTGATGCAAAACATAAACTATATTTAGACCTTTTATGCAAAGGGATCTCCATTTTTTGAAAAAAAAATCGGGATTAGGTGTGGGGTTTTTGATGTCACAAGCCTCAACAAAAAAATTTAGACAAAAATACCCCTCAAACAAAGAACTTTAAAAGCAACCCAAAATAATGCATCAAATGTGGTAGGGATATTTTCGTCATTTTAACAATGTTTGTTTAATAATTAAATCTTTTTATACAATTTTTTTTTCAATTAGTACATCACAATAGGTTAGCAATAATGTTATTCAACCAGCTGTTCATTAAATATTATTTTCTCTATTTGTAAACATGTTCAAAACATCTTAAGAGGTGTGTAATGCCGGTTATAAAAAAAGTCATTTGTACGCGGATAATAATGTGATTAAATTAGTTTGTCAAATGACTGTTTTTTTTAACAAACAATATTATCTACACTAAGGAAGAGGGAGTGTGTTTAGTCTCATAATGGGCTGGTAATAATGTGATTCAATCAGTTGTTTATTAAATATTATTTTCTTTATTCTTAATGTAAATTCTATAGAGACCGATTTTATTATGTGGATTCAGCTGTTTTAATTAATTTATGAGGGGTTTCTTCTAGCATGATCTAAGATTATTCACTTACTTCAAATATTTGACTTTTCTTTTGTCAATTTACACATACAAATATATTTAAAACGTGTAAATCACGCGTAACACGTCATGCACATGCATGAAAGCTAGTAATCTTAAAAGGAATATTATTCACTTACCTCTAGAAATTAAATCGATCTAGAAAGAGATTTTGCAAGTCAGTGAAAAGATTGATTAAGTTGGGGTGACTCTGTCAAGTGTCAATACCAAGAAGTCGTAGATGTTGCATGATGACACCAAGAGAGAGAGAATCGACAAGCTCAGTGGTGTGGTGGCGTCTGGTGGAAATTGGAATGCGAGAAAATAGAAGAAGATTCTCCAAAAATATCAACGATATTATTAAATGTGTTATAAATAAGTAAAAGTTAGATAAATAATTTTTGCCAGAGACATAAACGAATTAGGTGCAAAATACCATATTATAATTTTAGTAGTTATAACATAAAAGAATGGCAGATAAAGAGAGAAAGAGAGAGATACTGATATTATTTATTTAGTTCTTTCTTTTACAATGTGTATTTTAATAACACACAGAATACTCTATTTATAGAGCCACATCCGTAATATACCATTAGAAAAATCATTGCTCATTTTGACAATATCACACCTCCACTATTAATTCACTATTCTAAAGTCTTCTCATCTTATGCCAAATGCATGTCGGCATTCATTCCACTAATTTTACAACAAAATTTGTTTTTATCAGGCACCTAAATATTGGGGAGTTAAAACCTCTTTATTTGTATCGCATAAATAGAGTTTATTACACATTTTCCCATTATTTTAGTCGTTGTTCCACTTTGGTCCTCAATTTTTTTTTCTTTTTGCATTACTTCCTCATAAATGGAGTTTCTTTCTAAATATATAAATCTGCACATGAGATTTTTTTTTGTACAAACAATATTATATACATTAAGAGAATGGGGCATGTTTAGCCTCACAATAGGTTATGAATAATGTTATTCAAATTCGCATTTGAGGAGAATTGAACCTAAGACATCTCACTTAAAAGTGAAGAGAAATACCACTAGACCCATAATACTGAGTGGCACACAATGAGATTTTTAGATTCCAATAACATCACCATTTGCATAATAAAGTTTTAGTGGCAGAGTTTTTGTTTGTGTGCTTTTGGTTGGATACTCTACATTCTTCGATTTATGTGCTTTTGCTCAAAAGGTTAAGGGTTATTATACAAAATAGTCCCTAAGATTGAAAATCAATAGAAATTGTCTCTGAGATTGTCCACCATCCATTATTTTGGTCATTCCGTTAAAAACTTTTTGGGCAATTTCCAAAGTTTGGTAACTCTATCGTTTTTTAACCAAATTCGACTCATAAAATATCAAAATGAAGACATGAAAGGTAGAATAAGATTATACCTATTTGGAAGCCCAATGGTTGCCGGAGATGGCATGAAAATAGTCTGAAAGGTGACTGGTCCGTGAGAAAACTAGAAAACTCGTCAGAAACTAGGTAAATTTTAAACGTTCTTAACTTCTTTAATACTCAACGAAATTAAGTGATTCAAAAACGAAAATCATACTTCTTGAGGAGACACAGAGAATGGTACCTTTTTCAAAGGCTAACTCGCCGTGGTTTGGTTGGACAACGGCTCAAAAGTGGCTAACCATTTTCGAGTTAGCCATTTTCAAGCAGTTTTCCTGCCAAACCACGGTGAGTTAGTAGTCAAGAAAATGCCATTCTCTTCGTCTTGTCGAGAAGTATGATTTTCGTTTTTGAATCATTCGACTTTGTTGAGTATTGAAGAAGTTATGAACGTTTAAAGTTTACCAAATTTCCGGCGAGTTTTCTAGTTTTTCCGCAGACCAGTCACCTTTCAGGCTATTTTTCGGCCATCTCCGACAATCATTGTCCAATCTCAGGGACCATTTCTATTGTGTTTCTGTAATTGACAAAAAATGTATTTTATAGTACAATAGTATTAGAGTAAATTGTAGCTATGGTCCCTGAACTTTACTCAAATTGGAGCAATGATCCTTCAACTAAAAATCCATTACCATTGGTCCTTCAACTCATTAAAACGTGCAGCTATGGTCCCTCAACTAAAAATCCATTACCTTTGGTCCCTCAATTTTAATTCAACTGGAGAAATGGTCCGTTAACTTTATCCCAATTGTAGCTATGGTCCTTCAAACATAACTCGTTTTGACAAAAATTTTTACGTAGTTGACAAAAATGACCATAATTACACACTTTGATGAGTTGAGGGACCCTAATTAAATAAATGGTTATTCCAACATAACATATTTTGACAAAATTTTGAAGAAATTAATGAAAAAGACTATAGCTACACATTTTGATAAGTTGAGGGACCAATGGTAATGGATTTTTAGTTGAGGGACCATTGCTCCAATTTGAGTAAAGTTCAGGGACCATTGCTACAATTTACTCATAGTATTATTATGAAACCAAAGCCTTATATCAACTAGCCTTCTTTATTTAGTTCATTATTTTACATGATAGAGTATTTTTTACAACAGAATCACCCATACATGGAATAGAATCTTGAAAGACAGCTTTCATAGTTGTAGTTTTGAGCCATGATTATTAATTTTTGTTCAACTTCAATGTAGTAACTTAAAAAAGAAGTTCAATGCTTATGATATAATTATCTATGAAAAAAATATTTTGTAACTTCATTACTCTCTTTTGATTAAAATTTTCATTCCACTACAATAAAATTAAACCTTTTTTCTCCCATTAGTTATATTATTTTTTGTCAATTTCTTTCATATGGATTAGAAGCCCTCTTAGTTTCGCTTTCTAATTCTGCCACTGTAGAGTTTAAAACTGTGTCAACCAGCAATGGTGAAGCTAGTTACAAAAGTTGATTTTCTTTTGTTCAAACAGACAACGATTTCTACTATGTTAAGATTGATTCTTTTCACACCAACACTTCTCACTACACGTGTAAGACATAAAGAAGGCTGGAAGTTGTGTACAAAAGAGAAGGAAACTAGGATTCTAGATTGGTAAATTGCTTTACGAACTACTGTAACTACCAATATTGAGACAAGGTAAAAAACAATATGTAAATCACATTATTTGGGTCATGTCACTTATAAATAGTAAAAACTAGTTTTTTTTTCATGGAAATGGATCCTCTCCGGACCTATTTTCACCTTATCCATCTAGTCCGGGATCCGAGCCATTCAAATTTGATTCAACGGCTACAAACAGGAGACCCCCTTTAAAAATGATAATAATTGTAGCTATTAGATCAAATTTAAACTGCCCGGATCTCGGACTAGGTGGAAATGGATCTGGAGAGGATCCATTTCCTTTTTTCACGGCCAAATTTGGCTTTTTAACCATAATAGTAATTGAGATTTCCGTAACTCCTCATTTTGGTTCGCGATAGAATTGGTTCCTGAGATTGTCCATCATTAATCATTTTGGCCATTCCATGAAAAATGTCCATTAAATAATAATAAAATGACAAAAATATCCTCAATTTTTGTTAACTCATTTTGGCCTATTGTTCATTGAACTGAGGGTATTTTTATTATTTTGATCCTTATTTAACATAATGTTTCACAGAATGATCGAAATGATTGATGATACATAATCTCAGGGATCACTTCTAATGATTTCAAATCTCAGAGACCAAAGTGATTAGTTACACAAATGTCAGAGACCATTTTGGCTAAAAAGCGGTCAAATTTTTATCAAACAATCATTTATCTGGGTAATATACCGAGCACAATTGCGGGTCTTCAAGATATGGTTGCTCTTCCTTGGCAGATAATAAACTACAAAGCCTTATTTCTAGTTCATTTTGCAAATTGCCAAGCTTGAAAGTCTTGAATTTACCTCGATCCAATTTATCTGGACTAATTCCAAATCTTTAGAAGATATCTTGCATCTCAGGTATTTGGATTTGTCATTCAACAAACCAAGGAGAAATTCCAAACGATGGACGTTCCGAAACCTTCTGCTGAATCATTTTGTTTCAAATGGTGGACTATGTGGTGCAGCTCGACTCCATGTTCCGCCATGCAAAAGTAGTAAACCAAATTCAAGGAAAGCTATATATATTATAATAGGGATCATATTAGCAATACTATGTTGATGTTTATACTGTGTAGGAAAAGGAACGGGGAAGTTGCGACAGAGACTGCCATGTTATTACCTCAACTACAAGGGCAAAGAGTTTCATATTTGGAACTTGTTAGGACGACAAACAGATTCGATGAATGCAACTTACTTGGCAGTGGGGGCTTTGGCTCCGTATATAAAGGAACACGTTCAGATGGGACAGATGTTGCTGTGAAGGTCTTCAATTTACAGATTGAAGGGGCTTTCAAGAGTTTTGATTGTGAATGTAAAATGCGACACAATATTCGTCATCAAAATCTTATCAAGACCGTCAGTTGTTGCAGCGAAGTTGATTTTAAAGTCTTGGTACTGCAATACATGCCCAATGGGAGCCTTGAGAAGCGGCTGCATTCTCAGAAGCATTCTTGGAGCATCCTAGAGAGGTTGAATATAATGATAGATGTTGCATCGGTGTTGGAATACCTTCATCCTGGTTACTCCATACCTATTGTCCAATGTGATGTGAAGCCGAGCAACATAATCCTAGACAATAAAATTTTGGCAAATGTTGCTCATTTCAGCCTTGCAAAACTCTTGGGGCAAATGCGATTCTATGACCTGAACTCTGACCCCTGGCCACAATTAGGCTATTTCCAACCGAAGGGTCCAGAGGGCTAGAGAGCCGAAAATAGCCCGAAAACCATTTCAAACCAAGGGCTAGACTAGAGGGCTGTGGAATCTGAGAGGGCCCCACGGAATCGAAGAGGGCTGAAGGGCTGGCTAGAAAAATCATCTTTCCTGTCGGTTATAACCGACATGAATGCTTAAGAAAATAATTCAAATGCAACGGTTAGCTCAGCTAGCCGTTGCATTTGAATTTTTTTTATACAGTTTTATTATTATTTTTTATTTACAAAATTTTTCCTATAACTTCTATTTTTCATATTTTTTTAAATTCTATTTTTTCCTAAAACTTTTATTTTACAAAATTTGTTTCATATATTTTTTTAAATTCCATTTTTTCCTATAACATCTATTTCACAAAATTTGTTTTATTTTATTTTAAATTCTATTTTTTTTCCTATAACTTCTATTTCACAAAATTTGTTTCATATATTTTTTTTAAATTATATTTTTTTCCTATAACTTCTATTTTACAAAATTTGTTTCATATTTTTTTTAAATTATAAATTTTTTCCTATAACTTCCTAAGCCATTATACAACATTAAATTAAATTAAGTAACATGAAAACAACATTAAACAATATGAAACAACATTAAATAACATTAACCAACATACAAATTACACAACATAAAAAAAAACATTTAACAACATGAAACTTAAACATCATTTTTAAAAACATTTAACAACATAAAACTTAAACGCCTATACTCCATGCTTCTTTTGGCCCAAAGATGTGCAACAAGATCCTGTTGTAGGTACTTGTTTGTAGCACGAGAATGTATCATTCTATAGCGCCTCATGTATTCATTTATAGATATTGAAAGGCAAATTAGGCCCATCGTATATTTTTGCACGAGCCATTCTTGACCTATTTCGATCTTCTTGGTCGTCATCGGACTCTCCATCAATATATCCATCTCGCTCATCCTCTACTATCATATTGTGTAATATGATGCAAGACATCATGATGGAGTCCAAATTTTCTCGACTCTACCCTCTTGCCGGTTCACTGATAATCTTCCACCGTGCTTGTAGAATACCGAAAGCTCTCTCAACATCTTTCTGGTATGCCTCTTAGTGTAAGGTAAACAACTTTTCTGCGTCATTCCTAGGGTTTGTAATTGCTTGGACAAGTGTTGCCCACTTTGGGTAGATGTCATCTACCAAGTAATACCCCATATTGTATTGACGATCGTTGATATAGTAGTCAAGTTGAGGTGTTTTACCTTCCGTTAAGTTATTGAAGAGGGGTGAACGCCCAAGAATTGTAATGTTATTTTGGGATCTAGGGACTCCAAAGAAAGCATGCCAGATCCATATGTCATATGAGGCAACCGCCTCTAATACAACAATTGGCTTTCTCAACCTTCCTCTAAAGCTTCATTGTCATCCGATAAGACAGTTCTTCCAATCCTAATGCATGCAGTCTAATGACCCTATCATGCCCGGAAACCCACTGTCTTTAGCTTTGTAAAGAAGCCGATTCAAATCTTCGTATTTGTAAACCTGAACAATTGTGTCACAAAATTGTTCAAGAGTATCAAGGCATGTAGACTCAGACATACCATGGGTTTCATCCATCGAATTAGCTGGGGAGCCATAGGCCATCAACAACAACCTTCTGATAAGGTGAGAAACCAGGGCGGCCTGCTCTGTCCTTCTTCTGTCGAAAGTATGGATTGACTTGCTGGACATCACGAAGTAATCACTCGAAGACATGACGCCTCATCTGGAAGCGATGTCTGAAATCCTCTTCTGTGTACACCGAGTTGGGGTTGAAGTAGTTGTTCATCAGATTGACATGCGTCATCGCTCTGTTTCATGGTTTGTAAGAGCGACCAGTAACAGAGCCACCCCATTGAGGTTATTCCTCAGTTGGCTGACACACCCTGGCCGCAGCCATGGCTGCTGCAGTGTTTTGTATGTTGCACCTTACTTGAACTTCTTCATTAGACTCCTCATCTTCTCGTCTCATTTGCGCCCATTTTGCTTCTCTTTTAGAATTGGATGAGGACTCCTAGTTGGAATCCGAAGAGAATCCAAAGTTGTAATTCATTGCAAACTTGAATTGAAAGAGTTTGAATTGAAATAGATTGAATTCAAAGTTGTGTGAATTATAGCTCAATATCCACCCTATTTATAGCAAAAAAAAATAAAAAATTCAAATCCAACGGCTAGCTGACGTCACTTAGTCATTAGATTTGAATTTAAGTTGTTGTAGTTTTTAAATTCAAGTTAATGTTGTTTTTAAATTTTATTTGTAGTTTTTAAATTTAATTCGTCGTTTTTAAAGGCTAATTATATTAGCACCCCACAAGTTGTTGAATAAACCTCACATACTTAATACACCCCACATTTACTTTTTCAATTAAAAAATATCTTAATACACCCCACTTCCTTCCCCATAATACCCTCACACCCCACATTCTTAATATACACCTTACATTTTCTACATACACCCCCACATTTCTCAAATCTTGTAACACTCATTTTTAATTTTGCCGAATGATTTCAAGCCATCTGAACGTTAGTTTGCGGAATGATTTGAAAAAAATGTTTAGGTTCATTTGAACGTTTTTCAATAACAATAATAATGATTTCAAAGCTACCATGTTGTTTCCATTTTTTTGTGCATATTTTGGTTGAACCAAGTCGACCTGCAAGAAAGCATCTTCGAATAGTGCAAGAAAGCACCTTATAAATGTCATTGACTCAATCTACAATCAGTTCGCATGCCATGGTTTTTGAATTATGAGATTCATAAGTGCTAATTCTTGAATTATTAGATTGAGTGAGATTAAATAATTATCGATGTTGTCGAAATCACTAAAACAAAGAAAAATTTGAAGTCTTACCTCATGTAAAGCTTTCGAAACACCGATTTCATGTTCCGGTCAAAAATAATTTTTCTCAATCAACATGTTTGTAGTTTCATTGCTTAGGGTTTTATTCAACAATGGAGGGTGTGAGGGGTTTTGATAGTTGAAGTAGATAAATAATACGTTAAAAGTGATTTGGGGTGTATTTAGATTTTTTTTTAACCTCATAAGGTCAAAATTGTAATTGCATAGTAGGGTAAATAAGTTATTAATATTAAATTTTAATGTGGGGTACATTCAACATTTTGTGGGGTGCTAATATAAAATACCTTTTTAAATTTAAGTTGTAGTTTTTAAATATAAGTTGTAGTTTTTTAATGTAAGTTGTTGTAGTTTTTAAATTTAAATAATAAATTATGTTTGGCCATTTGGCCCTCGGTTGGAGACGGTTTTTTGTGACATGGCTAAAACGAGTCATATGGCCCTTTGGCTCTCAGTTGGAGATTGAGACAAATATGGTCCTATACTATTCATTAAAATATTAATATTTTGTAGGGCCAGATGACTAAAATGAGCTCTATGGCCAGCCATCGGTTAGAGATGACCTTAGGTAAATGGCTCCAGGTAATGTACTCTTGCTAGTGTAAAAAAAATAAATTTTATATATGTTGTCCTTAGTTATGAAAAAAGGCAAAGGTATAGTTTCCTTGTCGTGATAACCAAAACTCACAAGTATAACTCGCAGAGTTTAGAATGGAAGGCATTGTTTCGACGAGATGGGATGTGTATAGTTTCGGCATTGTACAGATGGAGGCATTCACAAATAGGAAGTCAACTGATGAGATTTTTGTTGGGGAATTGAATTCAAAGTAATGGGTTGCAAGTTCATTATTTCCGGATGCAATTGTCAATATTGTGGATTGCAGTTTACTTGGGACAAAAGAAGATCATGATTTCTTGACGAAGAGGAATTGTTTTATCATCCATTTTGAGTTAAGCTCTAGCTTGTTGTGCAGAATCCCCAGAAGAAAATAAAAGGATTAATATCCAAGATGCTGCAGTCACGCTCGATAAGATCAAGATCGAGTTTTTGAAGGACGGTGGAGGAGCACAGCTCCAGTTCTCGTTATTGTTGTGGTGGTTTATACCATGCACGAAAACTGCATTAATTTTTTCTTCAGATTATGTTGAAGGAATCGAACCGTGGACCTATCCTAATCCTTCCTTGTCCTACCCTATCACGTCGGTTGGGCTAATCAAATTATCATAAGAGCTTCAGTATTGTGTACTGCGTTTCTCGTTTTCTACATATAGATCAATGATCTCCAAATTTCAAGTTATGTTTACATACACAACTTTTTCTTTCGAGTTTTTTTTTCTCCATTATAAAAACCAACTTCCCAAGATATGACCAATGGATCCGACAATAAGTAAAAATCACTTGTGCATATAAGCTAAATTTATGAACACGTACAACTGTGATCGTGTGAAATGTCTTCGACAAGGGCATGAAGAAGAATGAAGAATCCAAAATTATCACTGCGAAAATGAGTTGGACCTCCTCAAAGGAGTAGGAGGCACAGAAGAGCAATTACTTACAAACGTCCAACAACCCTCCACTTGCTTCTTGCTTAACTTTCCGACATGTCTTCCCATTGATGATGATGAAGAACAACCGCCTTTTCGAAAACTATTCTTGAAGCTCCACACTTTGGTCATAGACTCCAACCGCAGCAGCAGCCACCTCTTCTTTACATTGATCTACGTTGAATTTCCATTTCGACATTAGCATTTTCTCTCATTCCATCCTGATATTATACATAATAAAAATTACAACTGAAGTCTATTATATTTTAGAAATGTATCTAAATATCCTTAATTTGAAGGAAGCTTTGAATTTATTATTTCCACTATAAGAAGCGGAATAACTAAAACTAGCTATGACTAACCTGACTCTGAGTTGATGTTGACGCCATCGGTGGAAGTGACCCCGTGTATGAATAATGTCCACAAGAAACTTCAGTCGCTTCATTCTTCATCCCGAGATCTCTCAGCCGGTTCAGCTCAGGCAAGATGACTGTACTGAGATCTGGTCTATCTTTCTTCCTCAGCTCACAACACTTCAAAGCTAGTTTTGCAAATGATAAAGCCTCTTCAACTGGCCAATTTGTAACTGCAGGATCAAGCATCTCAGCAAATGTACCTTTCTCGATAGCCTTCTCAACTTGGTGGGATAAACCCATTGCAGGCCTTGCGGTAATGATCTGCAATAGCATTACTCCTAAAGAATATATGTCCGATTTCACACCCAACATTCCTGTTTGTTGATACTCCGGGTCAATGTAACAAAATGTACCAGCTGCTGCTGTCATCCGGTATTGAGTGACGCTATCAGCTATAGATGGTGGAACTAGCCTAGCCAAGCCTACATCCGCAATCTTGCTTACATAGTTTCGGTTTACGAGAATGTTTCCTGGCTTGAGGTCACGATGCACCAGAGGCTCGGGTTTTGTTTGGTGAAGGAAAAGGAGGGCGGTGGCAATTTCAGCAGATATTTTGAAACGAATTGCCCATGAGATTGGAGGAGTGTTGTTCTTGCAGAAGAGGCGGTCTTCTAAGCTTCCATTTTCCATGTACTCATAAACAAGGCATCCATACTCGGGGCAGGCGCCTACTAGGATAACCATGTGTGGATGCCTAATACAGCTCAAAACCTCAACCTACATTAAAAAATCGATATTGAAAATGAAGTTTTGGACAAATGATGCATGAGAGCTTTTCCATTTTGCAATCTTCTACTCACTCAAATCAAAGTATAAACTTATTTTCAGGCTTTAAGTTAGAAAATTGAACAAAGAACATAGTTATACCTCTTGTTGGAATTGCCTCTGCCCCTGTGATATGTCCGGCCTCAAGACCTTGATGGCAACAGGAGTGTGATCAAGAATCGCTCTATAAACTGGTCCATATCCACCTTCTCCAATCTTGTTTGAATTGTTGAAGTAATCTGTTGCAATTTCAATCTCTTCAATGGTGTATCTTCTGTACCGAACTTGATTGTTCACCAAAGCATCTATAGCTCTCCTGCTCTCTTCAGCTTCCTGCTTGGCTTTCCTTTCTGCAATTTTTCTCTTCTGTGTTTCCAGATCTGCTAGCCTTTGTGCCATCCGTGCTGCTTCCGTTGCAGCTTTGCTCTTCTGCCTTTCCATATCTGCCATTGCCAGCGCAGCCTCTTCCGCTAGCTTGGCTTCCTCCAACTTGCGCTCTTCTGACGTCCTCCATTTTTGCATCTCCCACGCCTGGACAAAAAAATACAAAATTTCGGGTTTGAAGTGGAATAAACTGCTTTCCAGATCATTGGAAAATATAACTATCTTTGAATGTCTTACATTCTGTTTAGCTGTAGTAGCTTCTTCGCAAGCTGAAGTATACATGTCCATGGTTTGCTTCAGTTCGACCCTTAATCTCCTCATTTCGGCATCCAAGCCAGACTGTAACTTATGCAACATGAGCTTCAGTTATCTATATAAGTTCAAACCATAGAAATGGACATGGATTGTGATGCAAGTAATTGTCAGTATTCACTTTTATCTGTTCTTAATACGTTGAACTTACTGGGGTTTGCGAGTTGGAAGAGTTACCAGAACCTTCATTATCTGAACCATTTGATTGGAAACTAAATGGCCCTGAGAGATCACTGCAACCTGATGCAGAATTCCGATGAGACGAAGTTTCTGACGTGAAGCTTGCAACTGACTGTGTTGGTGAATTTGTTGTGCTGCCAGGCCTATACGCCGTTGGTGGCATTAACTGCTTAAACTCGGTGCTCTTATCCAAAGATACTCTGTCAGAGCTAGCACTGTTTGAGCTCCCGTCACTAAAATGTTTTCTGCAATGTAGGAAAAACTTATTTCTTGTTTCATTGATAAGTTTTAGCAAGGATCATTATACAGTAAAGACCCAATTATTTTACTTATCCAACAAGAAAAGAATGCAGCTGCAAAATCGAGATTATATACCTGATGACATCTTCGAAGTCCGACACGCCATGAGTATGGTTGAAAAGCTGTGCCTGTAGAGAACTTTTCCTGGGAGTAACTGCACTACTTCTTGGTGTAACTGCCCTACTTCTCGGTGTAACTGCATTACTCCTCGGTGTTAGAGGTCTGCTTGCTGACCCTGAGGTCTGAATTCTTCCTTTCGATATGACATATACCGCACAGGTTTCTGGTACAGATTTGAGTAAGCAAGTAGGCACATCTGAATCCTTAAATTTTCTACATGAAAGACAAATACCACTCTAGTTGTTAAAAAGAAAAATACATAACATCTCAACTACAAAGGCCTCAAAGAGAGAGAGAGATCACCTTGTTATAGCATTGCGACTGGAAGCGCCGACAACAATATTGCATATGGAGTTGTTGACAATATAATCAATGAGCGCACTTGGAACATCGATGTCGTGGATGATCACTTCCTTGGCTACAATCTGAAAAACTCATTGCCATCAATAACTGACAACCAGGTAAACTGATCTTAATCTACGACATAATATCCAATAATCCAAGTGAATATTTGGCAAGTTGTAGTTATTTAGCCATTCATATATGCACAGACCAAATTTACGAATTTATGGCACACCGACGGCACTGTATTAGGCTCATGAGGGAAATTGAAAAACCAGGGCACGCATAAGGAGTAAAGACTAATTAAAGAATAAATTCAGGTTAAGTGTTCCTGGTGAGCTACATTACTCAGGTGATTTAGATTTTAGAGGATTTTTAGCATATGGAAATCAAATGATATTAATCACTAACCCCTTTTCGTGCGCAGAATCCTCGGTAGGGAAGAAAAAACTGTTGCAGCTCGTCTTCAGTTGGCGGCCGACCATCTTTGGAAACTAAACCAACATCCTCTGTAAAACCAAGAACACATATCTCAAACGCATACACAATGTGAAGGCTACATATTCCATGACATGACAAGGTAAATAATGATTTATTAATACCGCCAATACATGTTAACAACAAATTAATCAATGACAAAAATTTCTAACACAAGGTTAATTATTTGTGCTAAGGGGGTTAAGACATAATCTTCTAAAAGGACGACCCCAAGCCACCAAGACTCTCCGCTTTATAAGGGTCAAGGGGAACAATTATAGTGCGTAGTCTTACCCTTACTTTGCGAGGGTCAGAAGACATAATCTTCTATTTGAACCAAAAAAAAAAAATTGCTGCAGATATATGTTAGGTTAGTTGGCCAAGGCAGCGTACCAGTCCCCTTGCACAAGAGTTAGAATCCCCTTCTCCATAGATTAGAAAGGTTTAAAATAGAATATCGTTTTTGTCAAATTAAAACATAAAAATATGGATGCCACCATGATTGACATCCCAATTGATCATCATATAATGTTCTTGATGGTGATCACATCAGTAATTGTTAATTATGGTGGTGGTAATTATTAGTGTTTATGGTTATGATGATGGTGATGAAGAGACGGATACCTACGAGGATGCAAGCTGCGGTTTCGAACGTGAATGAGGATGCAATGAGAGGTCCTATTGCTCAAAAGATTATCAACTGCCCATTTGACTGCCAATTGGCTGTTCTTGTCTCTGTCAATGGCGACCACGGTGGAGCCGGGGTCCCCGGCCGCTGATGATTGTCTGAAAAGTGCCATCAAAAGCCGAGCACCACCGCCGCTACCACGGAGAAGAAAGAAAATGAAAAAAGTGGTGTGTGGTTGTATGTACTGTACTAAGTTTTGATGATTAAATACATGACATGGGAAAACCAACCTTGATTAACAGACTCAAACAATTTCCGCCTGTCTTTCTAGCATTCAAGCAATCAGTTAGAAGTTGCAGTAGCCAGCCTAGGGTGTTCGTTCTCACAGGTCACCACTTCTAGAATATATAGGTACAACTGAAATCTAGTGACTGCAAATTCGAATTCGTAAAAATAATTAGAGTTTGGTCAATTTGTTTCCTTTATTTTTTTAGGAATTTTGAATATTTGAATTTGATTAGACATTGTTAGAGTAATTTTTTCAGGTGACGTTACCAATTCACTCTATCATTCGCTATAATAAATAATGTGACAGTATGACCGTCACATTTGCATCACATTCGCATCGTAAAAACTCAAACATATACGTGACCTTAGGTGCAAGGATAACTTCGCGGCCTGACCGCCATATCGATTGAAAAGGTTGTGGCCTTGTGGGTGGGTTGTTTTCAAGTAGTTTTTACCCTAATTATAATTCCAAAGGTGTTTCGATAACATTTCAAAACTGAAGAACCTAAGCAGAATCGGTTTCATTTGAACCAAGGCACCATATGTTGTGGCCCTTTGATGTTCTTAATTAGCAACTAATTAGCTTCAATCTTAGTTGTCACTTTTGACTACATATTATGTCACGTCCCGGACCCGAGATCAGTGGAATAAATAATCCTGCACTCGGTGTGCGAATAAAAGTGAAAATAATAAGAAAAAAAATTAATCATCTCTTATATTTACATCAGAACATTACACAACAATACAGTTACACTCTAGCTTATATTCCAAAAGTCCTCTATACTCCCCATGAAAGTCAACTACTTTTTCAAATTTCTAATTCAACACCAGTCAAATAATTCATAAGGGGTGAGCTACTAGCTCAGTAGGGCAATAACCGCAATGCATTTAGCAATGAGAAAGCAGTGATGATGCATGAATGTAATGTTTCCTCTTCATTCTATCATGTTAAGCTAGTTAACAGATAATCCCATTTCTTTTCATTAGTCATATTGTTAAACTCTCAGTCCCAAATCCAAAACCCAAATAGATTGTTTTATCGGACTCTAACCGAAAGGGCCTCACTCTTTTATTTCGTGCACTTTGGGCTGAACATAGATCTTGGTGCCCTGAGAGCGGACTCAACTACTTTTATTTTCATATTTCCATAAATCTCATACTTTCTCAAATTGGAACTCCAACAAATGATCATGTAATGATCATAGTTATTCAATTTCATTGATACTTTCCCAATGAGTCCACAATGCATGTCCTAGACTCACAGTTATCATTCATGATAATTATGAAACAATATTCAAATGACATTTCAAACAACTAATATTCTTCCAGAAATAAGCCAAACACATAAGCATTTGAATCATGTTATCAAATAGTCATACAATTGCACCAATTAACATATACCACATAACCATGTGTATGAAGCCAAATAATATACATATATAAAGATTCCCCCAAAGCTTAGGGATGGCAATTTAATTCGTCAAACCCGATCCCTATAGGTAACATACCCAAACAGTTCGGTTTCAGGTATCAAATTTCAGGTCTTTTACAGTTATGGGTAACCGTTGGGTAAATTGTTCAGTTTCAAGTTCGGTTATGGTTATAAGGGTATCCGCTCCGAACCCGTACCCGAACTCGCCCCGTTTTTATTCTTTAATAAAAAATAGAAATATTTATTATTTATATTATTTATATAAAAAAATGAAATCTCTATTTTTTTTTCTCCAACAACTTTAATACTGAAGACTACAAAAGTCTTGAGTGTGCAGTGCACACTTCAAAGCCTTTGAGTTCTTCCAGAAAGCACACCTCACTCTCTCTCCATGTTCCTCCCATTTTTGTGCTATGTGCTTCTCCCTTCACTGAGCACCACACACACACCCGTACACACATGCAAAACAAGGACCACACTGTAAAACTATAACACACTTAGGGTTTCACTTCAGTTGCATACCCAATCAACAATAGGCTGCATGTATTTATAACAACTTTAGGATTACAATGGGAGTTTGAAAACTCTAAATACAAGCAGTTTTCAAAAATACAAACAGAAGCTTAAAGATTACAAACCGAACTTTGCGTACAACAAATATTTGAAATACAAAACCCTAGAAACTAGGAGTATCAGAAAAGGATAAGAGTTTGATGAAGATCACAACTCCTCAAATCTTGGCAAGCACGCTGGATCTTGACTTCGTCTAACACCCCCCTGCGCAAGCTGACGGGTTGAGGAACAACAGGAAGCTTGGACACCAACATCTTGAATCTAGACGAAGACAGACCTTTGGTAAATATATCTGCAAGCTGATCTTGGGAACAAATGTAATTACCCAACAGTTCACCACGAACCACTTTCTCCCTGACGTAGTGATAATCAACCTCTAAATGCTTAGTTCGTGAATGAAACATAGGATTCGAAGCAAGTGTTATGGAAGACACATTGTCACACCATATTTGAGGCCGTATAAGATGTAACTGCAGATCTCGGAATAACGATCGCAACCATGAAAGTTTAGCTGCTGTGTAGGCAAGTTGCCTGTACTCAATCTCAAAACTCGAACGAGAAACAGTTTTCTGTTTCTTTGAACTCTAGGACACCAGGTTTGAACCAAGATAAATACAAAATCCATCAGTAGAATGTCGAGTGTCTGGATTCCCAGCATAGTCCGCATCAGAGAAAGCATAAAGATTAGCAGTACCTGGTTTATAGAGAAGACCATGACTATGCGTAGCCTTCAAGTAACGTAAAATTCGTTTGACTGCCATCCAGTGAACCGTTGTTGGAGCATGCATAAATTGACATACTTGGTTAACTGCATAAGATAAATCGGGACGAGTGATTGTTAAGTATTGTAAGGCACCTACAACACTACGATACATTTCTGGTTGATCAAATGGATCTCCAACATATGCACTTAGCTTTTGACCAGAAGATATTGGTGTAGAAATCGGTTTGGCCTCAGTGAATTTGGTGCGTGACAATAAGTCCAAAGCATACTTGGATTGACACAAATGCATTCTATTTCCATCATACTTGACCGCCACACCCAAAAAATAATTAAGCGATCCCACATCCTTCATGGAGAACAAAGTGCCCAACTTCGTAATTAATCTGGACACCTGACGAGGACTGTTTCCTGTGATCAAAATATCATCCACGTAGATGAGATGGATAAGATACACCCATTTTTGGTTGAACACAAACAGACTATAATCACAAGTTGATTCCTGAAAACCAAGTTGAAGCAAGAAATCCGAGAACCTCTGAAACCATGCCCTCGGGGTCTGTTTAAGACCATAGATGCTGCGTTGAAGTTTACAAACATGATTGGGTAACTGTTGATCAACAAATCCTGAAGGTTGGCGCATGTACACTTCTTCGTTAAAAAAATCATGCAAAAACGCGTTTTGGACGTCAAGCTGCCTAACATGCCAACCTTTTGAAACTGCAAGACTTAAAACAAGCCTAATTGTACTGTGCTTAACCACGGGACTGAAGGTCTCGTTATAATCCACACCAGCCTTCTGATGAAAACCATTGGCGACAAGCCGAGCCTTATAGCGCTCAATTGTACCATATGCACGTCTCTTCAATTTGTCGTTACCTTTTTTAGAATCGTTAAGGATAGATTTCCTATAAGATTTTTAACCAATCTTATCGCGTCACGTGTTATAATCTGTTTACAATCTTTGAGGATAGATTTCGATCAAAATTTTAACGAATGATGGCATGCCACGTGACATTATCTACAACCTAATCCCTTCTGAATCCTCCATATAATCCACCATCCATCCTCAGAAATCTCACACCAATTTTCTGAAGATCTCTATCATTATTCATAGTTTATGCTTCATTCTTCACCAAAATCAAAATATGTATCAATATTCATAGTTTTTGCTTCCTTCTTACAATGTCTTATTCTTCAAGGATGATGTGGGAAATCGATCAGCAAGAGGAATAATTGTTTAACCAATCAGAAGAAATGTTCAATCTCCAGGTGGCCCAAAATGAAAGGGAAGATAATGAGGAGCGTAAAAGGAGAGATGACGAAGCAAGAATTGGCAGTCTCACATTCCCATCGAGTCATCCAAGTTGTGGGTCGGATCTGTAGACCTAGTCATTTCGGAAACCTTGATAGAAGCATGCAACAATGAGGTATGAAACTCTTGGACGATTATTTTGTCCGTAATGGTGCATTCCCTAATACGTACTTTAGATGTCGTTTTAGAATCGAACAACATTTGTTCAACAAAGTCATGATTGATGTTTGCAACCATGATTCATACTTTGTGCAAAATAAGGATGCTTTTGGTGCTATGGGTCTCCTTCTTGAACAAAAAAGTAATGATGTCTTGCGGATGCTTGCATATGGAGCATCGGCAGACCAAGTGGATGAGATAGCGAGAAAGGGGAAATCAACCATTCTTGAGTCCCTGATGAGGTTTTGCGAAGCAATCAAATCTATCAACACCGCAGAGTACCTCTGAAGACTGAATTTTTTATTATTTGGTATGTTTATATAATTTTATTTGGTGTGTTTATGTCATTTAAATACAGAATCTCTTAGTATAAATAAAATACCAAATTAAATAATTTTACTCTTACTTTAAATAAAGTACTAAATTCAATAAACTGTAAACTGTTGCAATCCTATTAGATTAGGAATATAATTGTGTAAATCCTAGTAGATATGGGAATGTATCTTATATTTCTATTAGGAGTAGATTACCTATTAAATGTTGTAATCCTAAAGGGTAAGGTATTAACTTTTCCTACTACTATAAATAAAGGCACAATGGGATGGAATAACATACATCCACAATTATACATCTCTCTCTTCTTCTCTCTATGCCGCACTTTCCCTCTCTATCTGGCCTCTATAAATGTTCAGTAAATTATGTCCACAACAGAAACAACATAAAGTACTTTATTCAATAAATAATAAATTACAACCCTAAGTTCTTGGAAAATTATGGGCTCCGATTACAAAAAGTACTATATTCATCATCACTTAACCAATTCGAAGATTACTACTAGTTTGTGCCAAGGCGTCTCTCCATGTACTAAACGATTGGCTAAGTAATTTCCAACGACTGAATATCGATTCTTTGTTTCTTTTCCCAACAATTTTCTTGAGAAAATTGGTATGAATAAGACTCCACATTTCTCGCAACTACATCTCATTACCTGTAAGAGGATCATGAGTAACTTCAACCCAACTAGTACACAACGCAACATCTTTAATAAGCGTCCAATTTGTACCTGCATCAGTAGTCATTTTGTTGGAAAAAAATTTGAATTGAAACTTTGAGAGAAAGATAGGAATGTGGTTGAAAGTAGTTGAGAAAATATGAAATTGTGGTGTAAGATAGAAGATAATGAGAATGTATTTATAGAAAAGTAAAATCAATTTTTTTTAGGATTTTTATTAATTTTTTACATTTAAAAAAAATTATTCACGTAATTAATCCCTATCGTTGGATTAAAAAAAATTGAATTCCAACACTCCAGATTGTACCACGTGGCACAACAGTAAGATTTCTAATTTTTAAACTGTTTTTTTTTATAAAGGTGAATAATGTGGACCATTGATCTCAAATCCAACGGTTGAAATTAAATAAGGTTTTAAAATTATTATTACCGTTGGATTTCCAACGGTATAAAACAAATAACCGTTGAGATCCAACAGACGCTGAGGCGCCATGTGGCCTCCAACGGTCATTGACGAAGGCCTGCGGACGCAGGCCCCAACAGCTGAAGCAAAACAGAAGAAAAACGTGGCTGACGTCAGGGCGACGTCAGCCTTGCATCAAACCCACTCTGAGTTCTCAGGCTGGCAACTCTCCACCGGCCTCTCTCTCGGGCCTACTCGGGCTCGCTCGCCAGCACACGCTGGGCTTCATCACTTGGGCTCTTTGACCTTGTTACTGTGCCTGTCCCTCGGGCTGGAGCACACGGTGGAAGTGCTCTTAACACCTACTCGCTGGTTATCCCACCTATTGTCACATGGCAAGTCAACCCCACCTTGGCTGTCACTCCGCATGAAAATTAACCTACAAATTCTTCGAGTTTTGAAAAATAATCTGAAACATTCTACAAGTTGTAATGACTCGTAATGACGCCCACTACCTTCATATGAAAAACCTTTTCGATAAATAAACACAAAATATTTTTCCAAACATTTGTCTTTTTCAATAATAATTTTTGGGGTTTAACAAATTCATATCTCAAATCTCGATGGCATATTTTCGATTTTGCAATTTTTCTAATGGAAATACTAACAACCTATTTTGTTTGGACGTTCATCTTTAACTTTTTTATTTATCCTTCTCATTTTACAATTTGCACAATGATCTAAACCATCTATTTAAAATTTTAAAAAAAAGTCATTAAGGATGACTAAATCCAAAATTGCTTAATCATCAATCCAAAATCGTTTAGTCATTAATCAATCTTTGATTATCTGATAAATAGACGAACCGTATTATTCAGTTCAAAATTAAAATTAGGATAACATTAATCAAACCGTTAACAGATTATGTTTGGAATTTTTATTTTTTTTGTATTTTTTATGTTTAAATTGTAACCTAAAAAAGTGACCACTCGGATCATCAAAAAACATTTCTTATAGCTTTTTCGAGCTCGAAAGAGGTGGATAACTGTGACCAGTAGCAGATCTACAGAGAGGCCTAGGAGGTCTCAGGACCCCTCGGCGACCTTAAACAGCTACTAGAAATTTTTCGAGGACCCCTCGTACTTGAACAAGAGGTTTGTGCTGTGCAGGTTGCAAGTTGTAGCGATGTCTTCTTCTTGAAGAAGACAACCGCGCGCAGAGAAGAAAGAAAATAGGACCCTTTTTAACTATTGGCTGAAAACGATAATGTTTTGGCCAATTTTTTTAATTTTTTTTATAAAAGAAAATTTAAACAATGGACAGAACACTGTCATTTGTCCACATTGTTTCAAATCCCAGCCCGCATATGTCCCCATGGTCCCACCATTCCCCGCTCATCTGCTTCCCCCAATGTCCAGCTTTAACATCTTCACCCAAATTCCAATCCCCAACTCCCTAGATTTCAAAACCTTAAAATTCTAAATCCCACCCACTCCCATATTATAATTTTTATTACTCCAACATCATACCTCCACTTGTTTCAAATCTCCAGACCACCACTATTTGTTCAAAATTCAAGTAAGTTTTTCGGTATTCTAATATAATCTCAATTAAATTATAATAGGTATTGATGGAGATGTTTTAGTCTATTATTGATGTGATTGTTGATATGTTTTATGTTTGTATACTCATTTGATCATTGGAATTTAGATGAAATTTTTGTTTATTGGTTAATTGGTATATGTTTTGTGTTTTTTTTTATTTATTAAATGTGTAGTTTAGAAATAAGAAATATGGAGAAAATTTTCAAGCCAAAGCCAATAGCACTATCTATTTGTTCGGGTAGTTCGAGCTCAAGACAAAATGAGTGTGATATTAATTTTAATAATCTTAAGAGATCTTGCTAAGAAAATGATGGAGAAAATGTTACATCAAACATTTGCATATGTATATTTGCTTGTTCAGTTGGCTTTGGTTTTACCGGTTGTAATCGCTTCAGTAAAGAGGACATTTTCCGCTATAAATATCATTAAGGGTCAACTTCGCAACAAAATAGGAGATCAATGGTTGAGAGACAACTTAGTTGTTTACATGAAGAAAGATGTTTTTTCTTGTATTGTTAATGAAGCTGTCATGGAACATTTTCAGACTATGAAACTTCATCTTTGACGCTTAAATTAGGATTTTATAGTTTGTAATGTTGTTTTGCTATGATTTTTGAATAAAATGTATTATATTTAACTTTTCAATATTGTTTTTGTCTATAATTTTTTTTACCTTTATTAATGGGATCCTCCGAGTTTAAAATTCGGGATTCGCCACTGACAATGACTTGCTATCAGTTGTTTCTCTTTTATGTAAATATAAAAATACAAAAAAAAAATCATTAAAAAACATTTCTAAATTAAAAAAATAATTGAAAAAAATAGTAAAACAAAGTTTAAATGGGAAAGTTGCTATCATTTTTTTTCCTAATAGAGAGACGCGAAAAATAATGTTATTTTTATATATTAAAATATTTAGAGTCGCTTGAATATGGGGTGCTTGAAAAAATCTTCCGACCAAACTTAACATGAATACTTGAGGTAGACAGACATTATTGGTCCCATAATCTGAATGAAGATCCTTTCTGAATCTCACAGTTCAGAGCCAGATCAAGAAATTTGAAACAATCATTTAAATCCCCATTGGCTCAATTCGCACAAATCAAGAATTCGGATATCTCTCTCCCTCTTATGAACAGTCCGGCATTTCAATCCGTTGGATTCAGACTAGGATCTGAATTCCCCTAATCAAACTGTCGTTTTCATGTCCGTGGACACGTGTCGCTCACCGAAGTACAGAATGAAAAGTCCAATGTGGGTAGTTGTCATTGCTTAGAAATTTTTAATTGTAGCAGAAATACAGATATAGTACGTTTTTTTATCCAAGTAGTGAAAAATTTTAATTTTTAAGTTATTAATATTTTAACACACATAACTCACAATTTCTCTAAGAACACGTAGTGTACCACTTTGTATACGTGTCACCATTTGGAGTGTCCCTGTGCGACAGAAAATGCCGAGAGGTGAGGACACTGCTGACGCGATGACGAGAGATTTTTTGATCTGACCGTTATACGTGTCACCATTTTGAGTGCGTTGGTAAAAAGCAAATAGCATTTTCCACAACAACACAAGAATCTCTCCCCTCCTTTGCCTCTCTCTCTCTCTCTCTCTCTCTCTCTCTCTCTGTCAGCCCCCCGTTGCCCCAAGAACCAGAGAGAAAGAACAAATTTAGCTGAGGGAGAGAACAGGGTTCTTCAATCCTCACTCACGGACCATCTTTCTCTGAATTATTCGAAGTCTCATCAGCTTCAGCTGGTAAGAACCCAGTTTTTTTTTCCTTCCATTTTTTGTGAATTTTGGTTAGGAACTGATTAAGATCATGTATTATTAGCAAACCCAGATAATGTTATGTCTCTGTAGAATCTGTTGTGATGGTTCTTGGTGATTTGGGGTTGCCTGTGTGTCCTGGAAGAAGGAGGAGGAGGAGGAGAAGAAGAAATGTAAAGCAGACAACCTCAAAATTTTTAGATAAGGCTGAGCTGTCTGAGATCCAGGAATGCCCATGTTACGTGTAAAAAAAGGTTTCACCTTTGTCTGGTTTTCTTGTGATCTTGTAGGGTCAGTTTTCTTTTTCCTAGGTTGTTTCTCATGAACCCTTTTGCTTTCTCTTGTTGGATTTATAGAAAAAGGTGGGATTGCAGTTGTTTTCATTTGCTTATGTGTATATCTAAAGGTTGGTGGTGAGGATAGGGTTTTGGTTTTATGTGGCTGATTTTCTGCCAGAAGGAAGAGTTTGGTGAGCTAAGAACCCTATATAAGAAACTCGATTCACTGGTTAAATCCTCAAGTTTTAGTCACTTGGAGGTTATAGATCCATTGTTTCCCACGAAATCTGATTAACCCATTGTATTCTGCTCATTTGAGAGAATTGGTGGGTGGATCAGTTGTATAATTTGCGGAAGTGGGGATATTGACCGAATTAAGAACTTACCTCCGGTTCGTTGCTAGAAATTTTCCCCGGTTGATTGAAGGTAAATGTCAAATGTTACAAAGATCAGGAGATTGATGGAAGACATGTCTCCAGCAGTTGCAGTGACTCTTAGTTTAGGTAATGCTATATGTGATAGTGCCGGAATTGGAGCCAATGTGGAGTTCACATGGCTAAAGCTTGTAACAGACTCGGGAAATTTGTCTTCAGATTCCTCTAAGGTGGTTCCTTTAGAGTCAGTCGCTTGCAGTAAAGGAAGTTCCGATGATATTGAAAGCAAAGTTAGTGTGGTTCCCATGCCATCACGAGACGATGATGGTGGAAACACTTCTGTTGCTAATAATGTCATGGTTCAAGAAAGTGAGGAAGAGCAAATCCTAGCCTCTAGATATGATACTAATGGAATTGTTAGTGAGGAATTGCTGAAGTTAGAGATGGGGTCTGCGATAAGCTTGCCAGATGATGTGGAGATTGGAAAAATTAGTGAAGGGAAGATTGTTGCAAAAGCTATTGTCTTGGTAGAATCGGCTGTTGGTAACATGGCTTCTGGGGTTGCTGCAGCAGTAAGCCCCGCTTCTGAGTTATCAGATAAATCTGAATTATCAACCTCTACGGTACTTATCCACGCAAATGGTGAGAAGATTGTCAGTAAAGCAGGCAACCGGAGTGTTTTTGAGCTAAACTGTATTCCCCTTTGGGGTTCTGTATCAATTTGTGGAAGACGACCGGAAATGGAAGATGCATTTGCTGCTGTTCCTCGGTGTATCAATATTCCAATCAAAATGCTTGTCGGTAATCAAGTGTATAATGGAATGAGCCAAAGTTTGACCCACCTAACCAGTCACTTTTTTGGCATTTATGATGGCCACGGCGGCCCTCAGGTGCATGCCTTCTCTGTATATTTATTTAATTCATTCAAGTTAAGGTTTATTCTGATGCAACGTACTGTTATATTGTACCATTGAACAATTTCACATTGTTATTGTGCTGAAATATTGGTAATTAACAAACTGTAACTGTAAGCTAAATTAAATAGCATTGTGGTGGCAACACATGATTCTTTACGTCAATTTGTTTGATTTTTTTCCAGTATTCAGATTAGTTCATGAATGTTTTCTTGCATATCCGCAACAGAGTACAAACATATGGCTTGTTTCCTCGGTGGAAAATGATTTGAGTTCTGTCTCCTCGTGCAGGTTGCCAACTTTTGTAGTGAGCGGCTCCATTTGGCTTTGGCCGAAGAGCTTGGAGTCATTAAGGATGACTCTGGTGATGGGATTACGGGAGAAACTCAGCAGTTGCATTGGGAGAAAGCATTCACTAGTTGTTTTCAAAGGGTTGATGATGAGATTGGAGGAAAGGTAAGCAGAGGCATCATTGAAAGCAACGCAGATGCTTCTGAAGTTAGTTTTGAGCCCATTGCCCCAGAAACTGTTGGGTCTACAGCTGTGGTTGCATTAGTTTCGTCATCCCATGTTATAGTTGCAAATTGTGGTGATTCAAGAGCAGTTCTATGTCGTGGCAAACAAGCAATACCATTATCAGTCGATCATAAAGTAAGCATGTGTTTATGGTGTACACAATTACATGTTTAGTGCTGAAACTTTCTCTCTTTGTAGAAACCAATCTCCTATTATTTATTTACATTTTCATTTTCATTATCATTCCCAGCCAAACAGAGAAGACGAATATGAAAGGATTGAGGCATCTGGTGGCAAGGTAATACAATGGAATGGGCACCGTGTTTTTGGAGTTCTTGCAATGTCAAGGTCCATTGGTACGTCTATACTTACCCTGATTCTGTTGACTTTTCTCATATTTGTCCACTCGAAAAGATAAAATACAAAGTTCTTTCATGTTTCCACTCTTTTAATTACTTATGAGATTTGTTGAGTAGGCTTGTGTTAGTTGTCTGCTAACAGAACGCAGCAGTGAGGGGCAACCCGACCATACAACTAACTATGATCATTTCCTCCCACTAGCTCAAGAGCTTTTAATGCGCATTTAGCGAGCAGTTCAGGTGTTTGGCCATGAGACCATGACAAAGCAGTTTGACCACTTTTTCCTTGCGCCCCCATCCTTGGAAACAAGTGACTCTTGAAATAATGTAACAATTTACCATGAGTGTTCGCAGTATGTATGAACATTCAGTTGCTTGTCTAGTCTTGTCAGAACAAATGGATTACAGTTTTTTATTAGGATTTCCCATCTATATGTTAAACTCAATAAGGACCTTAACATCATTTTACTCTTCTTATCGATCTACAGGGGATAGATATTTGAAACCGTGGATAATTCCAGAACCAGAAGTCATGGTTGTCCCTCGAGCTAGAGATGACGAATGCCTTATTTTAGCTAGCGATGGTCTATGGGATGTGATGACGAATGAGGAAGCTTGTGATGTGGCTCGAAAACGCATTCTGCTATGGCACAAAAAGAACGGGCCTACACCTCTTGCGGAAAGGGGAACGGGAGTTGATCCTGCGGCTGGGGAAGCTGCTGCCTACCTTGCAACCCTTGCCCTCCAGAAGGGAAGCAAGGACAACATCTCTGTGGTTGTGGTGGACTTGAAAGCTCAAAGGAAGTTCAAGAGCAAATCCTAAAATTCGGAGGGGAACTATTCACCCGCATCGGATGGTTTTGGCCATCTCCTTACTATCTAAAAAATAATTGAAGAGCATGGTTCGTTCATTTTCTCGTCGGCTCAATGTGTTTACAAGCATACAAATCTGTGTTTACTATGTACTGTAGAAACTGTAATCCAATGCCATATGTGTTTTTTCTTGTTTGTGCCGGAGTTCTAGATACGGGTTGTATGAAAATGAGTTTACTTCGGCTTTAGATGGAGAGCCACTCGTAACTCGTTTGTATTTTGCGTTGTTCTGTGGCCTCTGCCCTTTCTTTTAGGGTAATCCAATTTTGGACCTATCTTTTTTTGTTATAACAAATTCTGGACTCATACTACAACAAAGTTTTTTTCTTACTACGTGGGATCGGTTGTATGAATTTTAGAACGTTATTACACTCGGTTTTGTACCATGTCTTCTGTTAGATCCAAGAACTTCCAAGTCTTTTCTTAGAGTCTCCTTCAAAGTCTTCTTCTACCCTTTCGGCCTTCAACCTCTGTCATATAATCGCATCTTCTAATTGGAGTGATAGTAGGCTTTTGTTTCACAAGTCTAGACCACCGTAACCGATGTTCTCTTATCTTTTCTTCAATTTCAACTATTCCTGATTTACCTTGGATATCCTAAGTCTTATCCTTTCTCATGGGCGCATACATCCAACGAAGCATTCTTATCTCTACTACATCTATTTTATGTACATGATGTTTCACCGCTCAACATTTCATGCCATAAAGTATTGTTGTCCTTATTGCCGTCCCATAAAAATTTTCCTTGAGCTTTAGTGGCATACAATAGTCACATAACACACTCGATGCACTCTTCTACTTCATCCATTCAGCTTGTTTTCTATGATTGAGGTTTCTATCCAACTCTCTGTTCATTTGCAAGATAGATCCTAGGTAGCGGAAACAGTCACTTTTTGGTACTTCTTGATCTCCAATCCTTACCCCTAACTCATTTGGGTATCTTCGTTCGCACTGAACTTGCACTCCATATACTTTGTTTTTGACCAACTTAGACGAAGACCTTTAGATTCCAACACTTCTCTCCAAAAGTTAGACCTTTAGATTCCAACACTTCTCTCCAAAGGTTAAGTTTTGCATTTACTTCTTCCTGAGTTTCATCTATCAACACTATATTGTCTGCGAAAAGCATACACCAAATAATATCATATTGAATATGTCATGTTAACTCATCCATTACCAATGCAAACAGGTAAGGACTTAAAGTGAGCCTTGATGTAATCCTACAGTTATGAGGAAGCTTTCGGCTTGTCCTTCATGCGTTCTTACGGCAGTCCTTGCTCTATCATACATATCCTTTGTAACTTGGATATATGCTACTCGTACTCATCTCTTCTCTAAAATCCTCCAATAAATGTCTCTTGGGACTCTATCATACATTTTTTCCAAATCTATAAAGATCATGTGCAAATTCTTTTTTCATATCTCTGTATCTTTCCATCGATCTTCGTAAGAGATAGATTGCCTCCATGAATCTATCTTAATTTTAAATTATTAACCCTCCCTTGTCACTTAGGCTCCATTTGGTGGGCTGCCTCAGATAAGCGGTGATCAATTAAAATGAACTTGAGTGAGATAGACAGGATTGACCAGAATGAGTTATGAATCCACAATAGAATGAGTTGTCTTACTAAGTCTATGCCAATCCAATCCTTTGACTCCTGGTTACATCAAAGACAATATGCATTAGTCCCTAGAATTTGGTCATTGGAGCTTTGGTCTTTGAAATAAAAGTTTAATAGTTTCTGAATTTTTATTTTATTTTATTTTTGAACAAATAATATTATCTCCAGTAAAGAGGTGGAGGAATGAGCTAAGTCTCACAATGAGCTAGCAATGGTGTGATTCAATTTCACTTTTGCCAAAAATCGAACCTAAAACATCTCACTTGCAAGTAAAAAAAAAATATCACTAGACCGTAGTATTAAGTTGAATACCACTAGTATTAGTTTTTGAATTTGTCACAACATGGAGTAATGGTCTTTTCCTTTTGAGTTCAACCGTCAGAAATTAGATACAAAATAAAGGGTTTACAGTGACAAGAAATGGACAGAACGAAGAAGACCCTTGATGCACATTATAATTGATGGAAACAAAAAGACCATTGCTCCAAGTAATAAAATTCTGGATAATACCCTGACAATTTGAGATTTTAGTTCAAGACCATTGCTCCATTTAACTATCACGCCTAAAGGATCACACTGCAATAGGATTCAATAATTAATGTCTTGCCATAAAAACAAAAGGCCAAACTTTGTAAAATTACAGCCAGACAAGCACAGTGAAATCAAAGTGTGCAGTAGAAACAAAAGAACACAGATACAACGAAGAAAATCATCTCTTGCCCTTCTTCCGCCTCCGCTGCTCTTGTGGAAATTTCAGAGGGACAGGAAGGGTCGCGACTGGTTTTCCCCTTTGTTTAGTTAACTTGCAACCCAAGTTCTCGTAATGGTCCTTCACATTTGCTTCACCCATTCTCAGATCCTTTGCTATATCTGTCAACTCTGTCTGGAACTCGTCCACATGAAGAGTGAGCACCAAGACATAACTAATGAGGAGATTCGTTTTCTCTCTTGATAGGGTTTGCCTTCTTGAACCTGACGCCGGATCAAACATGTTGAGGAACTTATTGCGTAGATTGCTTGGGATTCTGTGGCCCTTCGCAGAGGAAACACCATCCATGGTATACTGATCTTTGAACTTTATAAGATGTGTAATGTATGTGCATATGCAAGCAAGCTTAAACTTCTCCTCCTCAACCTACAAGCATAGAAAACGCGTCAAGGAAGATTATTATTCTGTTTTCTTACCATGAAAATGAAGTGAGAAAAGAAGGAACAACATAATTTTTGCCTTCTTACCCGAATATCCTTCAATTTCTGGATTCTATTGAGCACAAAATTTGGGTAAGCATCCCATTTAACATCATTTCCGCCTTGCAGTTTATTATAAATATCTTGGACATCATCCCACTCTCCTGTGATGATGATCTTGTCTAGAGGATAAGCCTCCTGTGGAGTGGTGGCAGATTCATTGAATGGTGGGATATGGCGAGAGCTTTGGGCTTCAGCGCTTTCAAGAGCCTCCTTGTTTACCACAATCTCTTTCATTTTGGCATCCAAATCCTTTAGAGAATCAGGACCGTCTGCTTGCTTCAAGGACTGCATTTTCTTACTCTGCAATATCATAGAAAATTCAATTAACATGCTATGCTTTAGAAAAAGATACTATATTCAACTTGATATATAGTGTTGGAAACTCCCAGACACTCTCAGTTGCAACTTGCAAGTATCTCGAACCATACATAGCCCAAGCTACTACCTCTACCATATCCTTTGCTGAACTTAAGCATCAACATTTTCTACTTTTGATAAGGGGAATGAATTAAGTGAATGAGAGAGGCACCCTCGCCACAATTATAGCTACCCAATGGTTGTTTCTAGTCATTATATAGAATTCTGATTCATTCCTCTTCAACCCTTGATCTTTTATGTATAAACCTCAATACTCGCTAGTGGCCTTTAACATGGCAAGGAAGCTATCCCTTGTTGAAATATAAAAAAATCACAAAGCAATGAAAACACTCAGTAATGTGGGAACTTAACACAAATAAAAACATTGCTCATACATATGCAGCAAAACCCTAGTTATTCTAATATTTCATATGTTTTCTCAAACAGTAGTTATTTTAATATTTCATGTTAATTGATTTATAGGGGTATTGAATTAATGAGTCAAACAATAAAGCTTTGGGACAGAGTAATAGAGCAGAAACTCATGCCAGGGCGCTCGACTACAAAGGCAACGATGGAACTGTTAGGATTTTGGCTCGTCAAATATGTCCTAGTTGGTTTAGGATTGTTTTAGGAGACCTAGAGGTATACCGATTCTTGTCCTAGAGGGATTAGGAAAGAATTTCAGTTTCCTTATTCAATTTAGGTTTGGATTTCTAGAAGTCCATTTGGATTTGGATAGTATAATTTCCTAGGCCACTTAGAAATAGGAATTCAATCTGCTTTGGGACATGTAAGCCAACCCTATGTCTATAAAAAGGGTGCAGTAAGGCTGATTTTTAAGTGGGAAAAGGAAACAGTCAAACAGCCAAGAGTTTTGAGATTAGTTCTAGTGTTTGCAAAAGTTCTGTAATTTCTATTATTAATCAAAGGAGCGGTGATTTCTCTACCTAGAGAAATCACAACTGGACGTAGGCAAAAGTTCTGCCGAACCAATATAATTCTTGTGTGTTTCTAAGTTTTCTAATATTTGCTAGTTTAGTCTATTGCCGTTGCTAGTTTTTCAACAATTGGTATCAAGAGCTAGGATCAAGGTGTTCTACGATGTCAAAAGGGAAGATGAATGCAGATCAAGGACCTGCGTTAAAGCCCTTTGACGGCAAGGATGACTTCACGGACTGGTAAAGGATGATGAAGAACGTACTGATACAACAGGATTTGGATGATGCACTCGATGGTGAGAAGCCGGAAAACATGACAGAGGCAGCATGGACTAAGGCTCTCAAGAAGGCCAAGAGTTCCATTGAGATCCATCTCACAAGATCAGTTCAGTCACACATCACCGAAAAGATGATTGCCCAGGAAGCATGGGAAAAGTTGGAGACTGTTTATATGGGCAAAACCGTGTCCAATAAACTTTTTCTAAAGGATGAACTATTCGGGTTTTGACTAGAAGAATGAGGTGATATTGAAGATCATGTATGCAGGTTCCATAATTGCATAGCTAATCTTCAGAAGGTCAAAGAAACTTACAAAGATGATGATATGGCTATCATCTTGCTGAGGTCTCTACCTTCGTATTTCAAGCACTTTCGAACAACTCTAATGTTTGGAAAAGAGTCCCTGAAGCTTGAATACGTAATTCAAGCTCTTCAGTCATATGCTAAACTGGATGATATAACTGAAAGCTCTCAAGGCCTTTATGCCAAAGGCAAGGAGAGGACAAAGGAAGAGAAAATCGGCAATAGAGGTAGGTCGAAATCCAAGAAGAAAAAGGAAAAGAAGGAAGGTTGCTTCGAATGTGGTTCAGCCAATCATTGGAAGAGGAACTGCAAGATTTGGAAAGAGAAGAAAGCTAAGATGGAAGGAAGCTCAGGTTCAGCTAGTGCAGTCACCGAGCATGAGAATGACGGGGAGCTTCTTTCAGTAACATCAAGCTCCAAGGCTTTCACCAATTGGATTTTGGATACCGGATGCACTTTTCATATGTGTGCAGTAAGGGAATGGTTCGATGCTTACAAAGAAGTCAGCAGCGGGGTAGTCTTAAATGAGGGACGATTCTTCATGTCCTGTAAGAGGAATTGGCATTGTTCGAATAAACATGTTCGATGGGATGATACGAGCTTTGGGGAACATCAGGTATGTCCCTAGACTAAGAAAGAATTTGATTTCCTTGGGTACTTTAGATGAGGCCAGTTATGAGTACAAGTCTAAAAAAGGAAGACTCAGGATAACCAAAGGATCGCTAGTGGTAATGCAGGGTGACCTACAACCCAATAAGTTGTATAAGTTAATTGGGACCACTATAGTCGGGGGAGCAGCTGTGTCTATAAATCAGAGTGTAGAAGACAAGACTGAACTCTGGCATCATAGGCTCGGGCACATAAGCCAGAAAGGGTTGCAAGAATTACACAAGCAAGGCCTATTGGAAGGCGTGTCATCTTGCAAATTGGACTTTCGTGAATATTGTGTTCTCAGAAAGCAAAGAAAGGTATCATTCGCAAGTAGCAGTATAGATAACCGAAGCAAGGAGCAACTCAGCTATATTCACTCAGATGTTTAGGGCCCTGCACCAACTAAATCAAATGGTGGAGCTAGGTATTTTGTTACTTTCATGGATGATTTTTCTAGGAAGGTTTGGGTTTATTTCATGAAGCAGAAATCCGAGGTTTTTGCAAAGTTCAAGGAATGGAAAACAAAAACCGAGAATCAAACTGGAAGAAAGATCAAGTACCTGAGAAGTGACAATGGAGGTGAATATACAAGTAATGAGTTCACCAATTACTTCAAGCACGAAGGCATCATAAGGCACTTCACAATAAAGAAGAATCCCCAACAAAATGAAGCTGCTGAGAGGATGAATCGAACCCTCATGGAGAGAGAGAGAGGAGCATGCGATTTCATGCAGGACTGCCTGATAGTTTTTGGGCTGAGGCTGTTAATCATGCAAGTTATTTGATTAACAGGTCACCATCTACCGTTCTCGGTTTTAAGAGTGCAGAAGAGGTATGGTCTGAGAAGCCGGTGGACTATTCCAAGCTCAGGGTGTTCGGCTGTAGTGCTTATGCACATATTCCAAGTGATGAAAGGTCCAAGCTCAAACCAAAGTCTACACATTGCATATTCTTAGGTTTTGAAAAAGGAGTTAAGGGTCTCAAGCTTTGGGATTTCAACAACAGGAAAAAGGTTGTCAGTCGAGATGTTGTCTTTGATGAGACAACCATGCCACTTAATAAAGTCGAGAGCAGTAGGGAGAAGACGGACGATGCTCAAATTGAAGCAACAAAGATTCCATTAATCAGTTCATATGAAGAAGAAGCCCAGGTGGAGCAAATCGAGCAAGAGGCCGAATCTGATGGTTTTGAGGAAGAAGAAGAGCATCAGCATCGTTCACCAGTTAAGAATCAAGTGGAGCAAGAAACAGGGCAGATTGAAGGCACTCCAATCCGCCAGACATCCCAAAGGGTTCGAATTCCAACCAACAATCCACCTGCATTCCAAAGATGCATAGCACTAGACAAACCTAATCGGAACAAGAAGAAGCCTGACAGATTTGGGTTTGACCAAGACGAAGTTAATTATGCTCTTAACATTAGTCAAGGAAATCCAACTACTTATCGAGAAGCTATAGCTAGTGATGAGCAAGATAGTTGGATAAGTGCTATGACAGAAGAAATGGAGTCTCTTTACAAGAACTCTGTTTGGGAGTTGGTTCCTAAGCCCAAAGACAAAAAGCTAGTTGGATGCAAATGGGTATTTAGGAAAAAGGAAGGACTACATGAACAAGATACCGTGAGATTCAAAGCAAGGCTCATGGCTAAGAGGTACTCACAAAAGGAAGGGGTGGATTATGATGAGAGTTTTTCACCTGTAGTCAAGCATACTTCTATCAGATTGCTTTTAGCTATGGCAGCTCAGCATGACATGGAGATTGAGCAGATGGATGTGAAGATAGCATTTCATCATGGAGATCTAGAGGAGACGATTTTCATGGCTCAACCAGAAAGGTTTGTTGAATATGGGAAAGAGAACCTAGTTTGTCAGCTAAGGAAGTCCCTGTATGGCCTGAAACAGTCTCCAAGACAGTGGTACAAGAGGTTTGATTCATTCATGCTGAAAATCAATTTTAGAAGATGTTTATATGACTGTTGCGTGTATTATCATGTGTTCCAAGATGGGATGATCATATTGCTATTGCTATATGTGGATGACATGCTAATTGCTTGTCAAGACAAGTCTAGAATTCAAGACTTGAAAAAGATGTTAGGCAAGGAGTTTGATATGAAGGATCTAGGTGCTGCACAGAAGATCCTTGGCATAGAAATTTAGAGAGATAGGACCGCTAGAAGGATCTGGATATCACAAGCCAAGTATATTCAAAAAGTTCTTGAGAAGTTCAACATGCAAGAAGCAAAGGTAGTTTCGACTCCTTTGGTGGCTCACTTCAGGTTAAGTGGGCAACAATGTCCTACGTCCGAGGAAGAGCAACAAGTAATGAAGAATGTGCCTTATGCTAATGCAGTGGGCTGCCTCATGTATGCAATGGTATGCACACGTCCTGACATAGCTGAAGCAATCAGTGCCGATTCCAAATACATCGCAAATCCAGGAAAGCAACATTGGGATGCGGTCAAGTGGATTTTACGTTATTTGAAGGGTTCTTGGCGACAAAGGATTATGTTTGAGAAGCAAAAAGAAAATGCAAGGGTGTTAGGATATGTGGATGCAAATTATGCAGGGGACTTGGACAAGAGAAGGTCAATTTCTGGTTATGTGTTTACATGCGCAGGAGGACCGATCAGTTGGAGGGCACCACTGCAACCAATTACAGCTTTGTCGACCACAAAGGCAGAGTATATTGCATTGGTCGAAGCTGGAAAGGAAGTGATTTGACTTAGTGGCTTGGTAAGTCAAATGGGAATCACTCAAGATTGTGTGAAGCTGAAGTGTGATAGTCAAAGTGTCATTCACTTGGCAAAGAATTAGGTTTTTTTTGGAAGATCAAAGCACATTGAAGCGAGGTACCACAGAATCAGAGATTGGGTGGAGTCTGAGGAAATTTGGATTGAAAAGGTTCATACGGATGACAACGCCGCAGATTTCCTTACAAAGATAGTGTCAGCCAAGAAGTTCAAGCATTGCTGTAACTTGATCAATCTCATTGATTGATTAAAGTGGAGCACCTCCTCACTTGAGGTGCAATAAGGCAAGAAGAAGATTGCCAAGGTGAAGACTCTTGAAGATTTCCAGAGCTGCTTTAAGAAGGTTCAAAGATACTCTGGGGTGCAATGATCAAGACTTGGTTTGACTCACCAAGGTGGAGATTGTTAGGATTTTGGCTCGTCAAATATGTCCTAGTTGGTTTAGGTTTGTTTTAGGAGACCTAGAGGTACACCGATTCTTGTCCTAGAGGGATTAGTAAAGAATTTCAATTATTCAATTTAGGTTTGGATTTCTAGAAGTCTATTTGGATTTAGATAGTGTAATTTCCTAGTCCACTTAGAAATAGGAATTCAATCAGCTTTGGGACATGTAAGCCAACCCTATGTCTATAAATAGGGTGCGGCAAGGCTGATTTTTAAGTGGGAAAAGAAAACAGTCAGACAGCCAATAGTTTTGAGATTAGTTCTAGGGTTTGCAAAAGTTCTGTAATCTCTATTATTAATCAAAGGAATGGTGATTTCTCTACCTAGAGAAATCACAACTGGATGTAGGCAAAAGTTCTGCCGAACCAGTATAATTCTTGTGTGTTTCTAAGTTTTCTAATATTTGCTAGTTTAGTCTTTTGCCGTTGGTTACATTAAAGAACAAGGTCTAGTGTGCGGGATTTTCAACAGGAACGATATAGAGATATGGAAAAGGATGTGCACATGATTTTTATTGATTTGAAGATCTCAACCATAGAATACAAGTTGAATGGATAAAGTGGAAGAGTGCATTGGTGTGTTGTGCGACCATTATACGCCACTAAATCTCACGGGAAAACATTATAGGAAGGCAACAGGCCATCAATGCTTTATGGCACAAAATGTTGGGCTGTCATGCATTAATACATGCAAAAGAATAAGTGTAGCAAAGATGAGAATGCTTCGCTAGATGAGTGAGAGCACACGAGAAAGAACATGATTAAGAACAACGATCAGAGGTAAAGTAGGAGTGGCCGTAATTGAAGATACGATGATAGAAAATCGGTTAAGGTGATTTGGAAATGTGAAATTAAGACCTACAGATGCCCCAATTAAAAAATGCAATTGTAAGACAGAGGTTCAAGGGAAAAGGAAAGGGATAGAAGAAGACCTAGGAAGGTTTGGAAAGAGATTTTATGAAAAGACATAGAGTACTTGGAGCTAAAGACTCGGCACAAAACCGAGCATAGTGGCATTCTAGGATCCATACAGCCGACCCCACTTAGTGAGACAAGGCTTTTTTGTTGTTGCTCTATATGTTTTTTCAAAACAAGAATATTGGTTACTGCAAAATGCATTAACTTTTGAAAACAAATTTTTTGTAGAATAAAGCCGAAATGAATTTGATGAACTATTAGAATCGTTAAGCGACTTCTATGTTAGTTATTGTAGACATTGAAATTTCGGTGGCATAAATGTTAGCCATTGCATTGAGATTGCATTTGTAAACATTGAAATGTTAGTGAAATAAATGTTGACCATTGTGTTAAAATTACAACCAACATCCATCCAAATTCACCTACAACAATCCATCCAAATTCACCTACAACCTCCACCCAAATTCACCTACAACAATCCATCCAAATTCACCTACAACAATCCATCCAAATTCACCTACAACCTCCACCCAAATTCACCTACAACAATCCACCAATTCACCTACAACATCCACCAAAACAAATGGATGGTGGTGATTCATTCTCAAAGCCTATAAATAGGCCTCTCCATCAAAGGATCAAGAGAGGATTTTTACACACACTTTCTCTACTCCCAAATTGGAAGAGAATTCACACCACACTAAAGCCTTGAAGCCTCGAAACTTTGAAGCTCTCAAGCAAATCCCGAAGGATCAAGAAAGCCCTCTTTGTTCTTCGTGAAATCCTCCTTCAAGATCAAGCCCCAACGCCCCTTGAAGAACTTCCACCCATTCAAGATCAAGCCCCGACGGCCCTTGAAGAAGGTGTTCATCATCCATCAACTGTTCGTCCAAGATCAAGCCTCGACGGCCCTTGGATCAACAACACTACATCTACACGTTTCAAAGATAGAATCAGAGGCTAAGTTTGTAGAAGAGATTGTAACCCCTAAATCATTAATACAAATATTATTTTGTACACGTGTTCTTGTCTCATTCATTGCAGGAATTCCCGTGTTTACAAATTTGGCACGCCCGGTGGGACTATCTCTACCTCTCATCTCTATCTTTGAATCCGCAACAAACACAAATGGCGTCAAAGAAGGCCCAAGTTGTCCCCACTACTGATGCAAGAAACAAAAGCGTCATCACGGCAGGAGGCGTCACTTCAGGCATCATAACTCGAAGCAAGGCAAAAGCTCTTTCTGATGCAAGAAACAAGAACGTCATCACGGCAGGAGGCGTCACTTCAGGCATCATAACTCGAAGCAAGGCGAAAGCTCTTTCTGCCGCCTCTTCCACCCCTTCATCAACTCCGCCGAAGGCACAAGAGCACCCGAGGTTCGAACCAGTGATCACCCTGGCCTCGCTCAGGGCGCCAAGAGAGGAAAGCCAGAGGAAGTACTCTGAATCCTTACTTTCCGATGCCGACTCGAGCAGCAGCATAGCTATGCAAGTCATGGTTACTGGAACAACTTCAATTGAGGAGCAGCTGGCTCAAATGAATGAAGCAATCGCAAAGCTCACAAGGACCGTGGAAGAAAAAGACCTGCAAATCGCAGCACTCGTTAACCAACTAGATGCAAAGCCCGATGAGAAAGTCAGGCAAGGGGATAATCCAGTAAAGAGGGAAAACGACGAGGATGAGGAACCTCCATTGGAGAACATCGAAGAGACGCTGAAGCCAGACCAAGCGGCGACACTCATGGGGTCTCTCTCTATCCAGCAGCTGCAGGAGATGATCGCCAACACCATCAAGGCGCAGTATGAAGGAAGCTCACATGATTCCGTACTATACTCAAAGCCCTACTCCAAGAAGATTGACGCTTTGAAGATGCCGAGGGGTTATCAACCACCAAAGTTTATGCAGTTCGATGGAAAGGGGAACCCGAAGCAACATATCGCCCACTTCATTGAAACCTGTAGCAACGCTGGAACAGAGGGAGACTACCTTGTCAAGCAGTTCGTGCGCTCGCTGAAAAGCAACGCCTTTGACTGGTACACTGACCTCGAGCCCGAGTCTATCAACAGTTGGGATCAGCTAGAAAAAGAATTCCTCAACCGCTTCTACAGCACGCGCCGCACCGTAAGCATGCTGGAGCTGACCAGTACGAAACAGTGGAATGAGGAACCCGTCGTCGATTACATCAATAGATGGCGTTCATTAAGTTTGGATTGCAAAGATCGACTTTCTGAAACCTCCGCCATTGAGATGTGTGTTCAAGGCATGCACTGGGGGTTACATTACATTCTCCAAGGCATAAAACCAAGAACGTTTGAGGAGCTGGCAACGCGTTCCCACGACATGGAGCTGAGTATCGCCAATCACGGAAAGAATGAGCCGATCACCCACTTCAAGAAGGATAAAGTGTTCGCCCCGAGTGTGGACAAGGCCGGAAAAAAGCCTGCCAAGGAAACTTTTACTGTCAACACTACCCCCATCAAAACCCCATCCGCGCCTATCAAAACCCCATCCGCGCCTATCAAGATTTCCTCCAAGACCAAGGCAAAGGAGACAAAGAGAAGTGAGCCTCCTCGCACCCAAGACAAGTATAAAAACACCTTGAGAGAGTTGGAGCAAAAGACGTACCCTTTTCCTGACTCAGACGTGGATGCAATGTTAGATGACTTGCTAGAAAAGAAGGTAATTGAGTTACCAGAGTGCAAGCGCCCTGAAGAAATGAATCGAACGAACGATCCTAGATACTGCAAGTACCATCGTATCGTAAGCCATCATGTGGGCAAATGCTTCGTCCTCAAAGAACTCATTATGAAGCTAGCGCAACAAGGGAAAATCGAACTAGACCTTGAGGACACAGCCGCAACACATACTACTACAGTGGCGTTCGGATCCTTCGATCCCGTGCCTCTCCAAGCGACACCCGACCATTCCTATCAATGTGCAAGCTACACGGCGCCTTCTACACAACCATCGCCGGGGGCAAATGAACAAGATGCATATACTGATGATGATGAAGGATGGACATTGGTGACCTACAAAAAAACAAGGAAACCAAAACCACAAGCCACAAGACCAAAGGTGGAACAAGTGAGAAAACACCGTCGCCGCAACAATAGGAAGCCTAAAAGAAACGTAAAAGTCGATAAGCCAACATATGCTGGGGAACCCATGGAGCAAGAGCCACGCATTCCTGTCTCCTTGCGCGAGTACTTCCCGAATGACTTCTTCCAACAGTGCACTACCGCTGCATGCCATATGGTCGAAACAGAAACGGAAGAACCTTCAAAAGGCAAAGATGTCACCACTGAGGGAGAAAAAACTCTCACGCTCGAAGAAGGTCTGCCAACACACTTTAGCATTGAGGAAGCGCTACGATTACCAAAGAAGATGCGAATAGCATTAGCAGCGGTCTTGGAAAGTCCCAATGAACACGAAGTGCAAGAAAGCAAGAACGAAGGCTTGAAGCTTCGGCCACATGAATGTGCCACATGTTGTGCCATCGAGGACGCAATCCATTTCACCGACGAAGACTTGCTGCTAGGATCCAAGCCTCACAACCGTCCTCTCTTCGTCTCTGGGTATGTAAAGGGGCACAAAGTCAACCGCATGCTTGTGGATGGTGGATCAGCCATAAACATCATGCCAAAGTCGACAATGACTACAATCGGCATCAAAACGGATGAACTGTCCCTAAGTCGTCTATTAATCCAAGGTTTTAATCAAGGAGGACAAAGAGCGATGGGCATGATCCGAGTGGAGATGACTATTGGTGAACTCAAGTCAAGCACGATATTCCATGTGATTGATGCAAAAACTTCCTACGGCTTACTCTTAGGAAGGCCTTGGATCCATGCGAATGGAGTAGTACCATCCACCCTTCACCAATGCTTAAAATTCTACCGAGAAGGAGTGAAGGTGATCTATGGCGACACCAAACCATTCACTGAAGCCGAATCACATTTCGCAGACGCCAAGTTCTACATGGATGAAGACATGGTGCCCGAAGCTCTTCCAAAAGAGATCAAATCCACGGGCAAAGCAACACCTAAAAAGCAGGAGCGACAAGCCATGCCCAGGAAGCAAGAAGAAGAAGTTATGCCGTCTTCAAGCAAGAGCGATAATGAGCTGGCTAAACGTGCAACAACAAAGGGGAGTAGGACGCCCTCAAATGGACCAAACACACCCGTCTTCCGATACATCCCAATGTCGAGAAGAAAGAATGGTCAACCTCCGTTCGAAAGTGGAGCAAACAAAGCCGATGCACAGCGGCATATGGATAATGTAAAGTTGCTCAAGACGAATGCAGTTTTACCTCTGACACAGCTAGGCGGCACTAAGGTTGCAAGACTACCACAAGGCTTCATAAGAGCTCTACCAAAGGGGGTGGAACCAAGCTTTCTCCCAACCCAGAGGACCGAAGAAGGTTTTGATCCAAACGCCTATAAACTCATGTCGAAAGCTGGCTACGACTTCGCTTCTTCATCGAATCATGGAAAGAAGATTTCAGACACCGTTAACAATAAAGAACGTGACCTCACCGAGACTCAAAAGAGGTTGAAGAAGCATGGTTACGGAGTTGATAACAACAAAGCTGGACTTGGCTTCACACCAAATGCACCCGTGAAGATTTCAAGCAAAGCGAAAAATGCTAGCACTCAACACATCAGCGTGAGTATTGAACAAGATCATGATGAGCCTAAACCCACCCCTTGGACGTCAGTCTTCGATAGGATGAATCGTTCGAGATCCAGAATGTCAGCACTCAATCGCATTGGTGGTCAAAACCGAACCTCCGTCTTCAAGAGACTTAACATGCCAACATCCCAAAGCTCTGTTTTTGAAAGGTTGTCAAAGCCTAAGAAGCAAAGCGACACGACTAGCTCTCTTCCTTGTCAGTCAGCTTTGGAAAGACTTGAAGATAATAAGAAGTTTTCTAGAAATAGGAAGACAACGTCAAAGGAAGAAAAGCTCGACATGATAGCAGAAAAATATGATATTCGAAGCTCAATTCCTTCAAGGATGAAGCGCCAAGCAATCTTGGAGGTGGACACAAATGGACCACTGAAAGTAAGAAGGCGCACCATCATCCACACTGGACAATCTTCATGCCAACCAGCCCAGGAGGGCGACACAGAAGAGGAATTCCAAGATGTCTTCCACATCACGATCCAGGAAAGCAAAGAAGATGAGATCCCCGAAGAAGATATCACTGCTGCGCCACCGCAACTTGAGGATGGGGGGCAATCCACGGTCGATGATCTCAAGGAGCTCAACTTAGGCACAAAAGAGGAGCAAAGACCTATCTTCGTGAGTGCGCTGCTAAGTGAAGACGAGGTAGACGAGTATTATCAACTGTTATCAGAGTACAAAGACGTATTTGCTTGGACTTACAAGGAAATGCCTGGCCTTGACCCTGTCATCGCTGTACATCATCTTGCAGTTAAGCCTGGAACGCGACCGATAAAGCAAACTCAAAGGCGCTATCGATCCGAGCTTATTCCACAAATCGAGGTAGAGATTGACAAGTTAATCGAAGCAGGCTTCATTCGAGAGGTGCAATACCCCAAGTGGATCTCCAACATCGTCATCGTCCTTAAGAAATCTGGACAAATACGTGTTTGTGTAGACTTCCGGGACCTCAATGACGCTTGCCCGAAAGATGACTTTCCCTTGCCGATCATCGAAATCATGGTGGACGCAACCACTGGCCACGAGGCATTGTCATTTATGGACGGCTCTTCTGGATACAATCAAATTCGTATGGCTCTCGAAGATGAGGAACTAACAGCATTCCGCACTCCAAAAGGTATCTACTGCTACAAGGTGATGCCCTTTGGTCTAAAGAACGCTGGAGCCACATATCAGCGAGCAATGCAGAAAATCTTCAATGACATGCTACACAAAAACGTAGAATGTTATGTAGACGACGTGGTGGTCAAAACAAAGAAAAGATCAGATCACTTGAAGGATTTGCGAGTAGTGTTCGAAAGGCTGCGAAAATACAACCTCAAGATGAACCCGTTAAAGTGTGCGTTTGGCGTCACCTCTGGAAAGTTCCTCGGCTTCATTGTCAAGCACCGTGGCATTGAAGTGGACCAATCAAAGATCAAGGCCATTCAAAACATGCCCGAGCCAAGAAACCTGCACGAGCTGAAAAGTCTACAAGGACGACTAGCCTTCATCAGACGCTTCATCTCCAACCTTGCAGGGCGTTGTCAACCGTTTAGCCGACTCATGAAAAAGGATGTTCCGTTCGTATGGGACGAAGCGTGCCACAATGCTTTTGAAAGCATAAAAAAATATTTATCAAGTCCACCTGTCCTGGGGGCGCCTGTGCCCGGGAAACCACTCATATTGTACATCGCCGCTCAGGAAAGTTCAGTGGGAGCACTCTTGGCACAGGAAAACGAATTCCAGAAAGAAGGAGCGCTTTACTACCTGAGTCGAACACTCACCGGCGCTGAGTTGAACTACTCCCCAATAGAAAAAATGTGCCTTGCCTTGGTGTTTGCCATCCAGAAGCTCAGACACTACATGCATGCTTACACCATCCACTTGGTTGCTAAAGCTGACCCGGTTAAATACGTCATGTCCAAGCCAGTTTTGACAGGGCGACTAGCTAAATGGGCGTTGATTCTCAATCAATACGAGATCATTTACGTCCCAGCCAAAGCCGTCAAAGGACAAGCATTAGCAGACTTCCTTGCCGATCATCCAATCCCAGCCGATTGGAAAATCTCAGACGACTTGCCTGACGAGGAGGTATTCTACATTGACATATTCCCGAGATGGACGATGTTCTTCGACGGATCCGCACGAACAGACGGAGCGGGGGCAGGAGTAGTATTCATGTCGCCACAAAGGCAAATATTACCTTATTCATTCCAACTAAGCGAATTATGCTCCAACAACGTCGCTGAGTACCAAGCACTAATCATCGGGCTCCAAATGGCAATCAACATGGAGATCACAACCCTTGAGGTATATGGCGACTCCAAGCTCATAATCAGTCAACTCTTGACTGAATATGAGGTGAGGAAAGATGATCTCGTTCCGTACTTCCGACTGGCAACTCAGCTGCTACAAAAGTTCGAGGCCGTAACACTAGAACATGTGCCGAGAAAAGAAAATCAAATGGCAGACGCTCTCGCTAACCTAGCCTCGAGTATGACACTAGGAGAAGACGAAGCTGCAGACGTGCCAGTTTGCCAAAGATGGGTCATCCCCCTCGCCACCGAAATGTTACTAGATGATACAAATGTCATCTCGGTACTTCCAGTCGATGTTGAAGAATGGAGACAGCCATTGATTGACTACTTGGAGTATGGAAAACTTCCAAATGATCCTAGACGCCGCTCTGAAATACGTCGACGAGCACCTCGCTTCCTCTACTACAAAGAAACGCTCTACCGGCGCTCTTTCGAAGGAGTACTTCTGAGATGCCTAGGTGAGGAAGAAGCCAATCAAGCCATGGAAGAAGCACACTCAGGCGTGTGCGGGGCGCATCAATCTGGACCAAAGCTACATTTCCAGCTCAAGAGAATGGGTTACTACTGGCCAAGTATGGTGAAGGATTGCCTGGAACATGCCAAAAGGTGCCAAGCCTGCCAATTCCACGCCAACTTCATACATCAACCACCTGAACCATTACACCCTACAGCTGCTTCATGGCCATTCGATGCATGGGGATTGGACGTCGTGGGACCAATCACTCCAAAGTCATCTGCAGGAGAAGCTTACATCCTAGCTGCAACAGATTACTTCTCCAAGTGGGCTGAAGCCATACCCCTAAGGGAAGTGAAAAAGGAAACTGTTGTCCGTTTCATCAAAGAGCATATCATCCACAGATATGGTGTGCCTCGCTACATTATCACTGACAATGGAAAACAGTTCTCCAACCGACTTGTAGACGAGCTCTGTGGGAAATACAAGTTCAAGCAGCACAAGTCTTCCATGTACCATGCTCCGGCCAACGGTCTTGCAGAAGCATTCAACAAAACATTGTGCAACCTCTTAAAGAAAGTGATCGGCCGAACAAAGAGAGACTGGCACGAAAGAATAAGCGAAGCACTTTGGGCATATAGGACGACGCATAGGACTCCTACCCAAGCTACCCCTTACTCTCTCGTATATGGCGTGGAGGCTGTTCTACCGCTGGAAAGTCAAATCCCCTCACTTAGGATGGCTATACAAGAAGGCTTGACTGATGAAGAGAATGCGAAGTTACGCCTTCAAGAGTTGGAATCACTCGACGAAAGAAGGCTCGAAGCTCAACAACACTTGGAATGCTACCAAGCACGACTATCCAAGGCATTCAACAAGAAGGTCCGCCCCAGGTCTTTCCAAACTGGAGATCTCGTCCTTGCATTACGAAGGCCTATCATCACAACTCACAAGACAAAAAGCAAGTTCACATCAAAGTGGGATGGACCGTACGTAATACAAGAGGTCTACACGAACGGCGCCTACTTAATCATGGCAGAAGACGGCTTGAAAATCGGTCCCATCAATGGCAGATTCTTGAAGCGATACTACCCTTAAAAGGCGACGACCAGACTCCTAGCCTGCATGAGCCTAAACTGCACACGGCACAAAGCTCCTGGCCCGCAAGAGCATAAACTGTGTACGGCAAAATCATCATCAAAATCACCAAAAAAAAAAAAAAAAAAAAAATCATCGTTCATTTGAACTACGTTATGACTTGATCCCTCATCAACCGGGGGTACGTAGGCAACTTGAAACTTCAAAACTTCAAGTACAGTCACATCACCAACAAAAAACACAAACACCTTGAAGAATAAAAAGCAAATTCAAGATATGAATATTTTGTTTCTTTAAAGAAGTGATTTGGTTACAAAGCCATATTACAAAGGTGAGCATTACGCCAACGTCACCACCAAGGGAAAACTGTGACCAAAAGGCATTACACAACAAAGCCCCGCTGCAGTCTCTTGCACAGTTCCACACAGCAGACGAGAAGAACACGTTGCAGTAAGGAAATAGGGCAGTGCAGTTAAGATTCAGGGCAGTAAGCTGGTGCAGTGTCTATGTAAAGACTACGCAGTGCCCTATGTATGTATGCATGTGTGTATGAATGCGTGTGTATATATATATTGGTCTCAACAGGCTGCAAATAAAACCGGTCTGCATGTAGTGCAGTGACTGTGCAAACAGTGATCCGCATGCGATGCAATGACTGTGTAAAAAGCAATCCGCATGTAGTGAAGAATGTAATAAGGTGATTGTGCAAGTGAAAAGATGGTCTGCATGCGAGAAGAACGCAGTGCAGTGGGGAAGGCCACCAAAAAAACCAACCGTGCTATCGTCAAGCCACTCACGAGTGTGTATTACTATTAGCAAGTCAATAATGGAAAAGGAAATGGGTGGTGATGACAAAATGATGTTTCCAGTCACCATCTAAAAGGAAATGGGTGCACTAGTCACCATCCAAAATGAAGTGGGTGCATAGGGAAGTAATACATCTTAGTCAGATATGCGTTTCAACACAGCATACTGAATAAAACAAGGCATGTCCATTAATATCTCCGAGAAATTACAACAAAAAAAAAAAAAAAAAAAAAAAAAAGAGAAAAGAAAAAGCCTTCACGAATGTCACTTATGTGAAGCCTCAGTACTTGGAGCCTTAGTACTCGGTGGAACCCTAAAAGAAGGAAGCACTGAAGATAGCTTGTTTGGAGCCTCAATACTTGGTCGAACTCCAGATGATGAAGGCAAAAAGTGCCTCTGGAATACATCCACAAACTTCTGATGGTCACTTTGAATGCGACCTTCGGAGTCCGTCAGCTGATCAAGCTTCCTCTTCATGCTTGTCGAATAACTATTTGCAAGCACATGCAACTCTCTATTCTCACGCTTGAGCTGCCTAATCTCTTCACTAAGAGCTGCAACCTCGGCTGTCAATGATTCAACCTGGCGAGTTCGAGCAAGTAAGCGTTGACCCATGTTGGAAACAGAGTTCGCACACTGGACACTGAGAGCCTGGGACTCTTGAACAGCTAACTCATCAGACCGTCGTGAAAGCATCCTATTATCTTTAGGAGTGATGAGGTTTCTGGCTACAACCGTAGCCGTTGTTGGATCCCTCACAGAGTCTTCAACTGTAAGAGGGCCATTAGAAGAAAAAAAAGACGGGCGCCATACATTACCCTGACGCGGTGCACCTGTGTCACTGCTAAGACTCAAATCTAAGCAAATGTTAAACGGGGAAGTCATTTTCAAAAAAAATACTAGAAGAAAAAGGTTGGATGAAGTAAAAAGTAGCAGAGATGATTTTTCACGGGCAGGCAATCTTCAAATTGTGCATGTCGAACACAATTGACACCTCTTTAAAAGGAGAGGCAGCACAAACCATTCGTTCATAAATTGAAGAGACACCACTCTCCGAATTTCAAAACCCGGATTTTCCTGCGTAAAGTCCGTCGACGCTTTTCAGACACAATCTCAGCTTTCGGCTATCACGTGCAACTTTGTCAGATATCACTGACAAAGCTAAAAACGCGTGAGGTCTATTATGCCAACTACCGCACTTCTACCGACAAGCGTGGGTGACGAGGCCACGCTCATCCTGCCACTTGATGTTGAGAGCTCACCATATAATTCGACCTCCATCCTATAGCAAGACACACATCCAGCCTGACCCCTCTCCCTTGCCGAAAGCATCTGCAACCAAAACTCAGTTTTCTTCCTCCCTGAAAACATATCCAGCCTGACCCCTCTCCCTTGCCGAAAGCATCTGCAACCAAAACTCAGTTTTCTTCCTCCCTGAAAACATATCCAGCCTGACCTTTCTTCCTCGCCGAGGGCATCTGCAGCCAAAACTCAGTTTTCTTCCTCCCTGAAAACATATCCAGCCTGACCTTTCTTCCTCGCCGAGGGCATCTGCAACCAAAACTCAGTTTTCTTCCTCCCTGGAAGCGCCTCCTCAACCAAGCCACACCAAAGCAAAGGTATCTCATATCACCGGAGATGAGAACAAGAGTATCTCATAGCATGCTTTCTCCCTATCCTTTTCTTTGTCCTCCCTCTTCACTGCGAAGACAAGGATGAAGAAAGCAATATGTCGGAACCTCCACTCAAGCTCCTGATGATGCAGGTGAAGATGATGCAGATGAAGATGATGCATCGAAGCCTATGGAGACAAGCGCGACGAATACATGTGCCGATCGTCCGCTACTTCTTCAAAAGCAAAAGTATCTCATATCACTGGGGTTGAAAGCAAAGGTATCTCATATCATGCTCTTCCCCCATCTTCTCTTTTGCCCTTGCTCTTGCCTGCTGAACAAGGAGAAAGGAAGCAATCAGTCGGAACCTGAAATTAAATGACCGACCAGGAACTGATTGCCTGGAACCTTTGCCTGGTTGCTTACCTGGTGTTGCTCTTGAGTGCTCATCTTCGACTGCTGATACGTCTCGAATCCCCTTAGCAAATGCTTCAGGAGTGTAGATTTGTCGACATCGGCACTTTGCACTGAAGCTGCCAAGCATGAGTGAGTCGCTGAGAGGTGGTGCTCTGAAGAACCATTTAAAGGTGAAAGGTTGCATACCGCTTCAGCTATGCAAAAGAAACAAGCAGAGAAGAATGCAACACAACGAGCTGGAACAAATCATGAAGCATGAAGCCTTCCCTGCATGACCACACAATCCAGACGGAGGAGTTCAAGTAAAGATCCAAGCTGGACGCCGTTGCTCTAACTAAAAGGCTCGAGAAGCTTTAACAACTTTCCGCTGGCACCGTCACCGAAGAGCAAAGCCTCGAAAATCCTTAAAGATCAAGTCACCAACTGGAAGAAGAACCCCTCAATCTCGAAGATCATACTGTTGACCAAACTGCTCAGGGTTCATATGAAAATGTTGCGAACTTCCTTGATCTTTCAAAACATGCATGTCCTGAAACTGCTCGTGGTCGTGTTTAAGTTCGAGATCAAACCTCAATGACCCTGACTCAAGATCAAGTGTCCACCACCCTTGAGTCAAATCCAGTTCAAGATTAAATCTGTGGAAAGTCCTTTGGAGGAAACCAGAAAATTCCTCCAGCCTAGTTCAAGATCAAAGCTGTGGAAAGTCAACAAGCACAACAAAATACGTGCCGATTCATCCATTATCAAAGCCAAGGATCGTCTACTACACGAAGCTCCTTGTGGTCCAATTTCATCCAAGATCAAGCCTCAACGGCACTTGAAGAAATTTCAAACAAAATTCAAGAACAAGCCTTAACAGCACTTGAAGAAACTCCCAGACCAGTTCAAGATCAAGCCTCAACGGCCCTTGGATCGACATCTGCATTAAGGGACTTCAAAGCGCATCTTCTACATGTAACAAGTACATGTATACAACGCGCCTTGAAGTGGGGGCATTTGTAGACATTGAAATTTCGGTGGCATAAATGTTAGCCATTGCATTGAGATTGCATTTGTAAACATTGAAATGTTAGTGAAATAAATGTTGACCATTGTGTTAAAATTACAACCAACATCCATCCAAATTCACCTACAACAATCCATCCAAATTCACCTACAACCTCCACCCAAATTCACCTACAACAATCCATCCAAATTCACCTACAACAATCCATCCAAATTCACCTACAACCTCCACCCAAATTCACCTACAACAATCCACCAATTCACCTACAACATCCACCAAAACAAATGGATGGTGGTGATTCATTCTCAAAGCCTATAAATAGGCCTCTCCATCAAAGGATCAAGAGAGGATTTTTACACACACTTTCTCTACTCCCAAATTGGAAGAGAATTCACACCACACTAAAGCCTTGAAGCCTCGAAACTTTGAAGCTCTCAAGCAAATCCCGAAGGATCAAGAAAGCCCTCTTTGTTCTTCGTGAAATCCTCCTTCAAGATCAAGCCCCAACGCCCCTTGAAGAACTTCCACCCATTCAAGATCAAGCCCCGACGGCCCTTGAAGAAGGTGTTCATCATCCATCAACTGTTCGTCCAAGATCAAGCCTCGACGGCCCTTGGATCAACAACACTACATCTACACGTTTCAAAGATAGAATCAGAGGCTAAGTTTGTAGAAGAGATTGTAACCCCTAAATCATTAATACAAATATTATTTTGTACACGTGTTCTTGTCTCATTCATTGCAGGAATTCCCGTGTTTACAGTTATGTACATGTGCACACATTCTAATGTATTCTTACAAGATTCAAGGACAAGTTCTAATGTATTCTTACTATATTCAAGGATTCCACCACACATCCACAAACACACACACACCACACCCCACACTTCCCTTTTACCTGCATAAACTTCAAATTTTAACAGACACGTTGAGACAAGACATATGACTGGAGAAAATGTTAGTGATGATGCCTTACATATAACCTCAAAAATAAATAAACAAATGAATAACGAAAAGGGTCTTACCTCCCTAATAGACTTCTTTGTTCCATATAGATTATGTAGCTGCATCTGCTTCTCTGCCTTCTCTTGTGCAGTAAGTTCCCCCATTGCTGAACTTGCAGGTTCCTTATCAGAGTAGTTATACCCTCTAACTTTTGGTTCTAATCTAAATATCTGAAAATTCACATCCCAAGTAGGCTTATCAGCATTCCTTGGAAAGCAGAAGCAATGATAAATATACGCACACGCGCTCACCTTATTCGATTGGACCAGAGCGTAAATATGAGATTATACACATTCATATAAACATATATAACAAGTATGAACAATACCCGAGATTTCAAATCAACTCTTTTCAATTTTGATAACCACAGTTGAAATTTAAAAGAGCATCCAGTATAGAATCCAATAAGTATGCATGTTATACTCAAAACAATAATAAAGTCAGCAACTTACTTCACCAAATCCAAACCACAGCAAAAACAAAAGCAACACCGGAGAAACAAACACAATACAAATGTAAACTTCGTGCCAATGCTTTTAAAGCAATACATCACCCAAATCAAACAAATGAAACGAAAACAAAGACGAAACAAACTATTAAAATTGACCAGCCGCCGGAAATAAACCCCACAAAAACGAACAGTCCCAAAACAATTACCTTGTTAGAAACAATGGGCGTAATCTTCAAAGTCTGTGTGGCCTTATCTAGAACACCAAGTGCATAATTGCAGTACTGGTCACTGGTGGCCGCACCAGTATAGCTAGTTCCAACAAAATCGACACTGGTCCCATCCTGGTGCACCACAAGCTCCACTCGTTTGGCTCGGTTGGCGTTCCGAAAGAGTCCGATTTTGGTCGAATTAGGGTCTGGGTTCTTGGTGGGGTCGAACCCAGATGAGAAATGGGCCACTATAGGTGGGGTTTTTTCTGGGTGTTCCGGGAAAACATGGACGGCGGCTTGGAATGTTGGAATGGTTGGGACGTCGGTTTTCTTCGTCTTCCTCTTCTTGTGTTTGTGCTTTGGTGTCGATGGGCCTTGGTTTTGGGTCAATTGAGACTTGGTGTCTTCTGCGTCGGATTCCATCGGTTCAGAGAGAGAGAGAGCTCTGTTAGCTTTGGAGGTGGCTGCTGGTTGGAGGTGGGTGGCTGAGGGCAATTGCAGACTTGGACACTGTTCTGAGACGGAGCAGAGAAGAAAGAAGGAGGGCGCCGCCGTGGGTGGGGGGGGGGGGTGTGGGAAGTCGTCGTTTGGACAGATTTACGGGTTTATAAGTGAGGGTTTTCGTAGGGCTTTTAATTTTTTTTAGAGTAAATTAATATATTAACATAAGATGTTAGAAAAATCATCTACTTAAATTATATGGAGTATTTTTGCTCACCATTATAATTATGGTGTTTGCTTAGAATGCACCTAATCATTTGTCATATGTCATTTTACCCAACTTTAGTTAATTTTTATATTAAATGTTACTTTTTTCAATTTTGAAAAAAATAATTAAGATTAAATGAAAGAACACGTGATAGCTTATGAGATGTAAGATGAACATACATCAAAGTTTAAGATGGTGCTTAAATAAAATTACAAATCAAATGATGTGTCGCTTAATGGTTGGACTCCTTCACACTGATGCAATCTTAGATCCAGCAATAACCCATCGATGTACCAACTGACCATCTGAAAATCAGATTTGACAAACCATTGCAATTCGCCATGGCAAGCCAAGGTAGATACAAGATTTCACAAAACTCACGGCTAAACCTTCTCCTTCTCTCAACATACTTGTCTTCTCCCTCGAATGGTAAATAGGATGAAAGAATGGACAAATCCGTTAAGAGAAAAAGGAGAGCAAGCAATGAGTTTAGGCAAATAACGAAGAAACTAATAGAAATTGAGACAGATGTATGGTACAAGTTAGCAGCCATGTCAACACAAATATGGAACCATTGTTACCACGTTATTACTTAACAGCTAACTTAACAGATTTTCTAATGGTTGTATGAAATTGAAATGAAATAATAACTAAATATATGATATTGAAATGTTTAAAGATCTTGTATGATGTTGTAAATGCACCAAAACTTGAGGGGAAAAAATGTAATTTATTCAAATTTTTAGAGTTGACTTTTAGACAATGATGATAAAAAAAAATGAACTTTTTTAATTATGACGTTTGTATGGTGAAATAATGACATGATATTATATAAGGATAAATTATTGTTTACATGATATCATTTCATAGTAATATAATGGTTCATTTAGTTGGCTTATGGGGGAGAAGGGTGTTTGATAATGAGTTTGGAGTTAACTGACATGTTTACTTATTATTGTGATGCAAAAGATGAATATTATTTGTTTGCCGAAAGAAAATATAATAGTATTTTTATTATTAAGTTATTAACACGTCCTGAACAACAAGGTAAGAGATTATCAGAGTCGCAACCTGCATTTGATGACTCATCTTCTTCATAAAACTATACGAGAGAAAATAACATAGAAAGCTTTAGACAATGAATGAGGATCTTCTCTAGAGGCTCTTTGTGAGGATTCCAGAAATTTTTAAATCGTGTTCGTTTATCGTACATCGTACTGTCATAAATCATTTTAAATACTTTTATTTAAAATTAAATATAAATAGTACTTGACAAAAACTGATCCTATGATGTACGATAAACGAACATAATTTAAAGATCCCTAAGATCCTCACAAAGATTCTTAGACGATAATAACTCGTATAAATATTCTTGTTAAAGTGGTTAATATATTATCTTGTACAAAATTCTTGTTAGACTATCTCCAACCCTTGGGTTAAAACATAAAATTTTTAGCACATAAACAATTTTTCTGCTCAAACCATTATGGCCTAAATTTTTAAGCATGAGATTATTAAAGAATAAATTTAGGCTAACTTTTCATTTTAAAGTAATTTAAAAAAAATTATGTACACTATCATAATTTAATTTTATAAACATTTTAACCTAAAAATATTTAAATTTCTATAAATATTGAAAAATCACTAAATTTGGATGAATTTTGAGTTAAATTCGTTTAGCCGTTGAATTTAAATTTGGGCCGTTAGATCATTTTTTGACCGTTAGATTTGATTATATTCAATCTCAGTAGTTGAATTCAATAAATCCTGTGAGACATGTCTACGTGGGTGTGGTCTCGCTGGTGGTACCCACACCATTTTATAGGCTAAATCCGGGGGGGGGGGGGGGGGGGGGGGGAGAATTTGACTTTTAGATTTAGCCCACACATTTAGTATGAATTGGGTTGGTTTGGGTTTGGGGGAGAAATAAAACCTCAAAAATAACATTTAGCCCATGATTATGTTTGGCTTAAAATGGTAAAGTTCAAAGCCAATACGAAATAACAATTATAAACCTAAGAAATTAGATTACTATAATGATTACAAACTTTAGAGTCGATATAAAGTAAAGAATTATTTGTTGATTTGACAAAAAAGTAAACGAGAAAACATGAATAAAAAAATAAAAAATCAAATCAAATTTGTTGACAGTGGGATTTGAACCCACGCCCTTTCGGACCAGAACCTTAATCTGGCGCCTTAGACCAACTCGGCCATATCAACTTTGTTGTCCTTCATTTCTTTTTGGTTAAAATGATACTATACCGATAATAACACGACATACCGTTCAGCAGCTTACCTATGATAAATCAAAGAGAAAATTGTAGCAATGATCTTTTAACTTTACTCAATTGATGTAATGGTTCCCAAATTGATATGGAAAATTGGGTTAAAATTATGGTCATTTTCGTCAACTTTATCAGAATTGATTCCAAAAGAATCATGTTGGAAGGACCATTGCTATAATTGGATTAAAGTTGAGGGACCATTGCTCCAATTAGATCTAAGTTGATGGAGAATGTCTCTAATTAGTTTAAAATTGAGGGATCATTGTTACAATTTTTCTCATTTTAGTTTTCATACTTACCCTTTGATTCAGCCCCATGTGTGTGACACGTGACTCATTCTGACAGAAGTCTAATGAAGTTAATGAAAAAGATCATAACTACACGTTTTGATGAATTAAAAGACCAATATCAAAAAAATTTAGTTGAGAGACATTTGTTCTAATTAAATTAAAATTGAGAGCAAAGCAATTTCCTCTAAATCAAATAATAAAATTCCTTTCTTGAAAATAATAATAATAAAATTCCTTATCTTTTATTTTCTTTGCTTAAAAAATTGTAAAAACGTAAAGAAACAGGGAGTCGATGTGAGGCTTTCCTTCTCAATTTCTCTATATTCCTTGTCGACGCTCTCCGTTGATTTCTTCGTTAATGGAGGAACGTCCTCACCTTTGAAGAGAGCAATTAAGGCAAATTCTTGTAAGAAAAAAAAACCCATTTATCCATTTCATCAGCCGCTGCTTTTGCAAAACCCATTTATTCTCCACGGAAGGCTGCTTTCTGCTGATTTCAGCTATCCGTTACTGTTTCTTCAGAGGTAAAGATTTCCTCACTTTCTCTCTCTCTCTTTGAAATCCACTGTATTTCTTTGGCTCTTTTTTCTTGGTGAGAATTGGGGTTTTCGAGTTGGGTTGATTTCTATCACTTCATGGTTGGATCGTTTCAGTTTTTTTATAGTCTTGGCAAAAATTTATGTGTTTAGAGTAATTATTCCACATTAAAATCCTCTGCTCTAACATGGGTTTTGTTGGGTTTTGGAATTCTTGATTGATTTTGGTCTTAATTTTCATAGAACCCCTCACTGAAGTTGCTAGCTGTTGTTTTGGTTATCATATATTGGGATTTGCGATGCCATTTGATTAAGGAAGGGTTTTGTGGGGTGGTTGCCCACAAATTATGTTTAGGCCAAATTTTGATTAAAGCTAGAAGAACTTCGGGTTTGCTTTCAATTAGTTTCCTTCTATTGAGTACATACACCTTGCTAATATACTTGAATTGATTCTAAAGTTAATATCTTTGCTTGGTTTGTTTTATACAACAACAATTCCCCCTTCCTTTTGATTGATATTTTCGTGTCTTTTACTTGGAGCAAATTAAACGAAGGAAAACGTGAACATCTTTCACGAGGTTTGCTAGTTTCCATCTGAAATCACCATTTCTCTGGCACTTCTGGAGAAGACACGATTAAATCTAACTGGCTTTTGAATTTCATTTTGGCATATTGCATGTAGATTCAAACAAAAGTAGAAGAGTTTGCATGAAAAAGTCTACTTGTAAGCATCTACCATATTATTACTAGGGTTCTGTTTGTTCCAAAAGTCTTTTACCTGTGGGAAATGCAAATGTCATTAAGAATGTAGGGTTGCATGAATGCCGGTTGGTCAAATGTGACCGGGTTCATATTAGAGTGGCAATACGATGAAAATTTATAAATTCTTTGTTAAGTCGAAGATGGCGATGAATTTACTCCACCACTGCAATATGGCTGGTAGGCCTTGAAATCAAATGATGCAAAATCTGTGCAGGATGATAATTTCCCTTCTGCCACTATTATCTAGTTAGTTAGGCATCCAGAGTGATTGTTCTTTATATTATCCTTTTAGGATGCACTACTGAGAATCTGGGAAGGCCATTTGTGCGTGTCTTTCATTTGGAGGGCATTTTCCTTCCTGCTGAATTTTTTATAGTGTTTTCAGGTTTCAGTATGAACTGGAACCGGTAACACTCTTAGGAGAAAATACTGCATAATTGATAGATGTCTATGGTTTCCATATCGAGTATTGCGGCCACTCTTGAGTAGTTATGATTATCTAGTAATGAAATGATATGTTTCACATGAGGTGAATTATCAACCTAGTGCAATCATATGGTGGTGTGGCGAATAAGTCCTTCAAGTCCTGACCTGTTAAATAACTATATTCTCTTTGTGGGACTATCCATTCGCTGGCATATTAGGTTTTGTTCCCTGTTCATATTCATCTGAGTGTCTCATGCAGTTTATACCTTATTAACTATATTCTCACTTGCACATCTTCATTCGTCAAAGTTTAACCTATTGTTAGTTGTTTAACAGAATAAATTTTCGCATAACAGCTTATTTTTTTATATAAAAATACAGTTACTTTCAAGACAGAGAGCAGAACTGAAGGTGACTGTCTTTCAGGCACATGGATCAGAGTATGCAACTTCTTCTGCATCATATTTTTGATTATTTTTCCATATAAAATGGGACTCTACGAATGTCTGTAGCAGGAAAATGCGGGGTTGCACAATGCTGCATTCTATGCCAAAAAATTATGTTTGCACATGCAATGGCCAACTTCATGTATTATTGTTACTGTAATTTCTTATGGTTTTATGATAAGAATTAGTACTTGCTCTTACTTCGTTTTTCATGCGCATGTGGGATGCTACTTAATGATTAGTTTTTGAGATTCAACATCAGTTGGTAAAGGCTGGATCTTTATTAAATCAATGATCCGGCACATGTTTAGTCTAGTGAGACCTCCATACCTATTGTTAGTCCTTTGTAACTGAAAAGTCTGCTTTACACATCACATGCCACTGAGTAAAATTGATTTCTGAAGTACTAGTAAAAGTCCTTAACATCTGGGGCACATTGAAATCTGTTATACCAATGCAGAAGTCATTTTCCCACTTTTATCATTGGTGGTTAAGCTTATACAAGCTATGCGTTTAATTTATTAATCGGCTACTTTTTGTTAAATTTTATTATAAGATGTTATTGGATTACCTTATGAAAGTGGTTGGGTGAGCACAGGGATCTCAACAGATGTAGTGAACCATAGAAATGGTGACTATGCTCCCATCCGTGATCAAGAGGACCCGAAATTGGGAATGTTTGACAAACGTCTTCCTTGCTTTGGCTGTGGAATTGGATGGTTTTCGTGAGTATTCTTGGCTATTCTCTCTCCCTCTACAGTCCACCCCACCCCTACATATACACTAATGGATGCGCCTTTTCTATCAGCCTTCTGCTTGGATTTGTATTTCCAGTGATGTGGTACTATGCTGCATTTCTTTACTTGGCGAAGCATTATCAGAAAGACCCAAGGGAACGAATTGGACTTGAAGCATCGGCAGTAGCAGTAAGTTTTATGCTAAAAAATTAAACAGCTCAGCGATCATTTTAGCCTTATTTATAGAAGAAAGTTAATTCCATTCTCCTCTCTAACCCTATTTATTTTCTTCTTGTCTCAACTATTTGATAAATTTTAACAGATAAAAACTTTAGAAACAGGTGCGGGTAAAATGGGTTAATTCTGATTTTGTTTTGGGAATGGGTTGTAATGAGTAAAAATAACACTACAAATAGAAGCACCTATAAATTAGTTGTGTATGGATTTCAGTTATTACACCTTGCATTCTCGAACCTCTGTTATTTCTTGCTAATTAAAAGCTTCTGTTACAATGTTTTGGTTAGTTTTGATTTCAGTGTGATAAAGCAGCTCTTTTTTCACGCCCCCCACCACTTACCACTTACTAGTCAGAATACTAGGACATATTGGGAGATCTTATGAGAAGCATGCCTTAGGAACTAAACAATTTCTTCTTTTTCGGGTAGTAACGTACAGATATGTGTTTGTACATAATTTCAACTAGTAGTGATGAAAGGATTTGTGGCCCTTATCATCTTTCATTGATCAGAAATGTTGTGCTTTTGCAGGCTTTGATATGTACAGTTGCGGTGCTAATAACGATTGGCGTCTTTGTTATCAAGGCTTTGTTTCACTAGCTTATGCTGGCTTCATAAAAAAAATTCCTATGTCGGCCATGGGTTAGCTCCAGCGTTTTTCCTGTAATTACATCGGGCGCAAGAAAGGAAAATGTTGGCACCACGGTATGTCCACCTACAGATACCTGAAACGGTTTGAGATTTATCTGTAACAGTGTGCAACATAGAAACTGTGTATATAGCAGAAAATCTATGTACAGAAAACTTTGTAGAAAGGTAGTGTGTTTACAAATTACACGCAAATTATCATCTTGCATGCTTGCATCGGTGAATCAACTCAAGGTCAAGTGATAGAGGATGCAATCAGGTTTCATCCATGTTTAAGTGAAAAGTCTTAGGTTCGATTCTCGGCAAAGACAAAGTTGAACCACACTATTATGGCAAGCCCATTGTAAGGTTTAGCTCACTTCCCCACATCTTAATGTAGATACTATCGTTTGTTTCATCTGTCATTATACCTAACCCCTTTTCCTAAACCACCAACTTCACTTGTGCCCATTCGTTCATTTAATACGATTCTTGGTCGATTTAACACCTTTTTCTTTCTTGGATGGGCAAGATCAAGACCACTTTCAGTCCTTCACCATCAGGGGATCAAAAATAATTTCAAGTACCCGGTACACAAGCCAGTACTCATAATACAAGTGGACGTCAACGTACTCTCTACCACGTGGATTACCGATCTGTGTACTGGATTACCAATGCTATAAATAAATGAAAATGTTTGGGTAAGTTGCCCGCATCTACTAGTACGTGGGTGACTCCGAGCCATAGTAGCTAGTCGGCCACTGAAAAGAATTGTGAGTCTGACTGCATGAATGGTTTGGAGTCAACCACGGGGTTTTGGTGGGCAACTGTCCCCAAAGCTTAATAAATAGATTGCCATTGCCCGTCGGAGTTGTTCAAAACAGTGACACATTTTCTTGAATCCAACCGAGTAAGAATTTACACACAAAACAAAACAAATCTGCATTACCGAAGAGAGATAATTAAGTCAAAACCAACAAATCTGCATGTGAGAATTTCATGTACCAGAAGTTATATAAAATACAGTTATATTTTCGGGATTTTTTTTTTAATAAAAAATGAATATCCAAAACACAATTTAACAAAAATGGAGCACCAATTGATGGATAAACCATTTAGCCCGATTTCTCACGCGAGATTGGAATCCCAACTCTGGCAACTAAAGCTATTAAGATGACACAATAGGCCTTTTCTTTGGAGGAGGGACCCCTATTTGTTCTTTCCTTCCCTTGCAAACAACAAAAAAATTCTAAAATGCTTCGGAATATCTCATGTTTTGGGCTTTCAAATAAATCCTCGCAAATAAATTACTAAAGTGAAGGCCAACTTTTAAGAATTTAAGAGACCTATATGTGTTGGTAGGTTCTACCTCTAGTAGAGAGATGATACAAATAGATGATAATTATAGCACCATTCTTCACTTTTTTGTTTGTATGTTTCATTTTTTAAACACTGAGATTAGCTACTAGAAGAGTTTTACATTTTTATTTTCATAAAATTAAAGGAAAAAAAAAAACTAAAAGCAAAAATGATGAAGTCTGTTTGATTGTCATCACGAATAGGGTGGTGAAATTCCCTATAGCCTTTCCGGGCCCGAAAAAGGCGAATAACCGTGGCTTGCCACCAGTTGTCCCTCTTTTTTAATTTTTAATTTTTATGAACAAACGATATTATCTACATTAAGAGGAAGGCGGTGGGCTAAGCTTCATAATAGACTAGCAATAATGTTGTTGCTGTTTAAAAAAATAAAAATAAATAGGAGACCAAATCTTCTGCACTCAAATTTTGTGTGGCCTATCTGTAACCCCAATAAGTGATTGATACGTATTCATTATCTTAACTTTTCTAAATTTTATTGTTATGAATTTAATATCTGTCATACAGTTATTGAGGTCACAATAAAACCACACATATTTTGGATGAAGAATATCTAATCTCCCAAATACAACCTTTACTTTTGAGTCATGACTCCGGGAAAGGAGCGCTGAATGCCATCCGGATTCATGACAGTGTCTTAAAGCACAAGTTTACAACGTGCACAAGCTGTATTTCTTGCAAACTGGATTGGGGTGGGCCCTTGAGAGGGACACCTCCTTTTTATTTATAGGATTCAAATTATTCCAACAAAAGTAATTTCCCAAAAACAAAAATAAAAACCCAAACAAATAATTGAATTGAAGGACACAAAAACATTCCAAATTATATGAATGACTTGGCCTGAAAGACACCTGGATTTCTTTTCATGTAATTTTGTTCGTCTTTGTGGCACAAAGGCATATATTCCCCCACCATTCTTTCAGACCAAAATGTTCAATTTCGTGCACCCAAACTATGATACAGACTAATTATACCCTTTAAGAGACTAAACAAAGTATATGGCAATTTTAATTTGGTCTAGTGAAAAGCAAACAAATGTTTGGAACCTTCAACTCGAGTTCGAACTTTCATGAATGTATATTTTAGGGTCATCCGCTCTACTTTGACATATTGTTTAACTTGGGATTTAAAAATATATTGTCGCCTCATGTGCTAGCTGACATCACAAGAAGAGGATTAGTTTGCCGGTATTATATGGTGGGATTCCTCCTATACTAAGAAAATGGCAATTTTAATCATAGTTCTACACGAAAAAGCACAAGTACCATGGCGAATGCTCATTATTCAAAATATATGGTATTTGTTGATGCACAAAACCGAAGGTCTTGGAACAACGTAAATCCGACCGTGAATCTGCAAGAAATGTAAATAACACAAGATGTATCGTGGTTCACCCTAAGGTTTGGACTACGTCCACACTGATATTGTATTTTTGAGGGAGAGAGAGCTCTGAATATGAGAGTGAGAGCTTTGAGAGGATGAGGGGGCTTAAGAAAATGACCTCCCGATATGAGAAGAGTGAGGGGTCATTTTATAGAATAAGTGCTCCTTACTTATTACATATTTGTCCATTCCTTTATTACATAATTACATTTGAGTCATTTGAGTATTTATACGAGATCTAAATTCAGAGGCCCTAAGTATGGTACAAACATTATTTATCGAGGCAAGTTTCTAATATTCGGTTTCAACATACTTTTCAGGAAGTAAACATGACAATATTTACTCTCACGATCTTATGACATAAGTATTATCACTCTTGTATTTGATTTTGTAATTTTTGTAAAGAAATCATAGTTAGGGTCAAGTTTGATATGTATGGCTTAAAGGTCCGCCGATGATTATTTTTGTACTTTTTTTTATGTTTTTAGAAAAGAAAAGGAAAGATGATACAAATGGCACCAATGTCATTCTTTTGTGTGACGATTTACACCAGTGATGGATTTAAGAAAAATTATTGAAGAAGAGGGGGGGGGGGGTTCAGTATTCAGTAAAATAGCATAGCTCGCAAAAAGTTAAGGACAAAATAGCATGCAAATTTTATAGTGAGCTATTTTATCGAGCATTTGGTGGGCCTGAGGTCATTTGTCAAGACATATTGCATGCTCTGTCGACAGATGTCAATAGCTTCCAAGCAAACATGTCGATTAATGTTAATAGCTTTGAGAGAGCATGTCCATAGATGCCGACATATGCGAGTGAGCCTATAGACAAATGGCCATAGCAACGCATGCAAATGGATGAGGCTAGCAGTTGCCTTGCCTAGTGGCCCTAAAGACAATTTGTCGAGTAGTAGGATGACAACTTTTAAGGACATATCAGATTTTCAGAAGGCAGCACACAACTTTTCCATGAAGGATTTTTGAGCTAGGAGGGTGGGGGTTAGCTGATCACCCTTGCTCCAAGGTGACTACAAGGTGTTACTAAGTCACATGTTAAAATATGAATGAACAACATAATCGACACTTTATGAACGTAAAATGTAAATATTTATATATAAATGCAAGTTTTATAATTTAGAACATTAGTTGATTAGTAATACCACGTGACGATGAAAGATGAAAGCCAAACCAAAAACTTTTAAGCTTCAACCACTAATGCGTACAAGCCAGTACACGTCTGTTTTTTTATGTAGGTTTCATTAAAATACAACTATATGTGTGAATATGATTGTCATACGCGGATTGTATGAGTGTATGACCATGACCAATTTGAATCAAAAGGCCTAAAAGCACATGGTTTACTCTCAAATTTTTAATCACCATCTAACAATTCATTTAGCTGTCAAATGACAGCCAACACACGACACTCTAGTCTCTATATCAATATGCTTTTCCTTCTAGTTCTACCCTTTATATAAGCAAAAGCACCCACCGAAAAGCACAAGCAAAATCCAAAAGCCAAACCAAAAGCAAAAGTTTCCCACCCCAAAACACAATGGATGAAGAGGAAAACATGTCGCCACCCTTTTGGCTCCAAGCCTCCGACTCTTTCCGGCAATCCAACCATCGCCGCCGCCTCGGCCGCTCCTCCTCTTCTGTTTTCTTCAGCTCCGGCGCTTTCATTTTCGCCTTGCTTGCTGTAGCTGTTGTGTTTATTTTCTTCATAATCCCATCACTTTTGTCCTTCACTTCTCAAATTTTCAGGCCGCATTTGGTAAAAAAAAGTTGGGATTCTCTCAATTTCGTCCTCGTACTCTTCGCAATTATTTGCGGATTTCTGAGCAGAGGCACCGGCAACGACAACAACGTTAGCAGTCCCACGTCGTACGATGCTTCTTCTCCACAAAAGCTTGAGAAGTCAAACCCATCAACCCCACGTCAGTGGTACGATCAGTATTCCGATCGGACGGTCTATAATCAAACCACTGGTGCTAGTACGATGAGCAGACGAGTGAGGACCAGCAGCTCGTACCCGGATCTACGCCAACAGGAATCTTCGTGGAATGTCGTTAGGGATGAACGGTGGCGATCCTACGACGATACCCATGTGGCCGGTTATCGGGTTTCGGATTCAGATCAGCAGCATCAGGTCCACCGCCGTCACCGGTCGTGGCATGAAGAACCGGCGCAGTTTCTAGCACGTGAAGAACCGTTTCTAGCACAAGAACACGTAGGACGTGTACTACGGACCAAGAATATACCGGCGGACACTTTTGTGATCCGTACGGAGCAAGCTAGTTCTTCATACGCACAAATTCCGGCTAATCAAACCGATCCTCAGCCGCCATCGCCGCCGCGGACACAATCTCCACCTCCTCCTCCGCTGCCGCGCAAGACAAAGAGGATGTACCAAGCTATTGGAGAGAAAGAAAAATCGAATGCTACTGACAATTTGGAAGTGAAGAAAAATTTGCCCCCACCGCCTGCTCCGCCTTTACCTCCGCCATCACCACCGCTGTGGATGTCGAAGGAGGCTGAGAACAAGAAAACGTCTGCCGGGAAATATGCGAAGAAGAAGGGAGTTGCTACCACTAAAGAGTTCTTGATCACGTCATTAAGGAGGAATAAGAAGAAGCAGAGACAAAAGAGCGTCGAAAATTTTGAGACTCTCCTCGCTTCTGCTTCTTCGGCTGCTTTGTCTTTACTCCCGCCGCCCTCACCGCCGCCTCCTCCGCCACCGCTACCGCCGCCTTCGGTTTTTCACAACTTGTTTTCTTCAAAGAAATCCAACAAACACAAGAAAATTATTCACTCAATTCCACAACCGCCATCGCCACCGCCGCCGCGGCGGGTCACTTCCACCGCGCGTTTATCGAAAACCAAAACCCAAGTGTGGCCTACGACGACGACCCAAAAACCACCACAGCCAGTCAAGGTTACTAGGTTCAGCAATGCGGATGATGAGAATGCTAACAGTGGTGGGGAGTCGCCATTGATTGGAATACCGCCGCCACCGCCGCTACCGCCATTTAGAATGCCGGTTATGAAATACAAGGTGCACGGGGACTTTGTTAGGATCAAAAGCAACGACAGTTCACGCAGCGGCTCGCCGGATTTGGACGATAGTGATCAGGATTCAGTTCCATCGCCGACCACGGAAGCTGGTAGTAGAACTCCACTGGAGAGCAGAGAGTCGCCGACGAAAGCTATGTTCTGTAGGAGCCCGGACGTAAACACCAAAGCTGATACCTTCATTGCAAGGTTCAGAGCTGGTTTGAAGTTGGAGAAGATGAATTCTGTGGGGGCAAGGTCCAATCTAGGCCCACATTCTAGTGAAGGAGAAGAAGGCCCAAGTTACTAAAACTGATTGCATGCAATTGGGATGTCACGGTGATGCGGTATACCGATAACCTAAATCAGTTATCTAATTTATCTATAATCATGCGGAAAAGTTAAAATACGTTTTTGAACGTGAGAAAGTTAAAATACAAAATAGCGTGAGATTGGCCGAAGACCTTGTGGTTGAGGATTGTGGAGATAGAAATGTTGATTTGAGTTGTTTATGAGTTTTTTCTGACATATACAGTGGGGAGTTATACAGAGGTGTATAGGATTTATTTATTTTTAATGGTTGGTGGTTAGAAAAATTCTTTTATTTAATTTTCTTAATTAATACATAGTAGGGGACTAAGGGGAGTGCATTGTTCATCAGATCAGGGTGTGCGTGAGTATTGGAATTTGGATTTCATGTAATTGTCAGAATTTTAATGGGGATTCAAGGAGGATTTGATACCAATTTTTGTACTTTTTTGTACTTTTTTTTTCTTTTTTTTTTCTCAATTAATTCGCTGTTTCCCATACAATTTGTGTGGTTTTGTCAACCTCATCTAATAGATACGAATATTGATTCTTAATTTTGACAAAAACTTGCATATAATTGGGTATTTTTGACCTTAAAAATTATCAAGTCTACGTGGCGCATAGATCGAGTAATGAAGATTTAATTACGTCTTTTTTGGATGAAGATCCTCTCATGGATACTCTTTGTGAGGATCCGTATCTTCACATCATGTCTGTTCATTGCACATCTTCAGATCATTTTTCGTTAAGTACTGTTTGTGTTTAATTTTAAATAAAAATTCAAATGATTTATGGTCACATAATGTATGATGAACAAATAAGATGTGAATATCCATAGGACCTTTACAAATTGGATCCAGATGGGATCCAAATTCGTCTTTTTATTGCTTGATGAATGTGTGCATGGATGGAGCCAAAAACGTTTTTCTATGGGGACGATTTTAAATAATGAAATTAAAAATTGAAATTCGATACAATGTTATCAACTTATTATTCAACTACGTACATGTTTTGCGTAATTGGTGTTTAGAACATTAATGAAAAAAATTACATGACTAGAAAGGGTACAACAACAACAACAACAACAAAGCCTTTTCTCACTAAGTGGGGTCGGCTATATGAATCCTAGAACGCCATTGCGCTCGGTTTTGTGTCATGTCCTCCGTTAGATCCAAGTACTCTAAGTCTTTTCTTAGAGTCTCTTCCAAAGTTTTCCTAGGTCTTCCTCTACCCCTTTGGCCCTGAACCTCTGTCCCGTAGTCACATCTTCGAACCGGAGCGTCAGTAGGCCTTCTTTGCACATGTCCAAATCACCGGAACCGATTTTCTCTCATCTTTCCTTCAATTTCGGCTACTCCTACTTTACCTCGAATATCCTCATTTCCAATCTTATCATTTCTTGTGTGCCCACACATCCCACGAAGCATCCTCGTCTCCGCCACACCCATTTTGTGTACGTGTTGATGCTTCACCGCCCAACATTCTGTGCCATACAACATCGCTGGCCTTATTGCCGTCCTATAAAATTTTCCCTTGAGCTTCAGTGGCCTACGACGGTCACACAACCCGCCGGATGCACTCTTACACTTCATCCATCCAACTTCTATTCTATGGTTGAGATCTCTCTCTAATTCTCCGTTCTCTTGCACGATATATCCTAGGTAGCGAAAACGGTCGCTTTTTGTGATCTTCGCTAGATTGCTCCGATCATTAGTGTGGATAAGTATATAAATGGATATAGATAGGAAAGCAAACACAAGATGTACGTGGTTCACCCAGATTGGCTACGTCCACGGAATAGAGGAGTTCTCATTAATTGTGAAGGGTTTACACAAGTACATAGGTTCAAGCTTTCCTTTAGTGAGTACAGGTGAATGATTTAGTACAAATGACAGTAGGAAATATTGTGGGAGAATGATCTCGTAATCACGAAACTTCTAAGTATCGGAGTGTGGTATCGTCTTGACTTGCCTTATCTGTCTCATAGGTAGATGTGGCATCTTCTCTGGAAGTACTTTTCCTCCATCCAGGGGTGGTATCTTTAACTGGTGGAGATGCACAAGGTAATGTATCAATTTCGCTTGAAGCTTACTTGTAGTTTTAGGCTTGGTCAAGCGCGATACAAACCATGTAGTAGGAGTCCCTCAAGTTGCCGAGCTAGGGGATTTGCTGAAAGAGGTGACAGACAAGGTAAGCAATAAGAGCTCCGGCTGATTGTTTACATTCTCCCTATCTTGCAGGCAGCATGAAGGATAAAGAGAAGAAAAATGAGAAGAGATGATATGGGATACTTTTGCTTTTGAAGAAGTAACTTTCCACAGGCTTATTCTTGAACTGAGCCGGAGGGTTTTCTGGTTTCCTCCAGAGTATAAGGCCGACTGAAGAATTTGAGGGTCAAAACAAGTCCATCAAATCTAGAGTACGTTCGACCCTACTGATATGGGATACTTTTGCTTTGACAGAGTAATGGATGTATCGGCACGTGTGCTGTTACGCTTGTCTCCACATGCTTCCTTGTATCCTTCTCACTTGCCCTATCTGTTCCTCAGGCAGATGCGGTATCTTCCCTGGAAGCATAAGATGTTGAAGATGAGTACTCGAGAGCAATGCCAGGTAAGTAAGTTCCAGGCAGTCAGTTCCTGGCTGGAAGCTTGATTCCAAGTGCTGACTGATCGCTCTCTTTCTCCTTGTCTTGCAGGTAAGAACAAGACCAAAGGAAAAGACAGGGAAAAAGCATGATATGGGATACTCTTGCTTTTAACCCTGATGATATGAGATATTCTTGCTCTAGTATAGCTTGTTTGTAGAGGTATTATCGGGGGGAAAGAAAGCTGAATATTTCGAAAGGCTTCGTTGAGAGTGCCCTCTCATATATGAGGAAGGGTTAAGCATTTTTGCAGGTCTGTCTGTCCGTTGGGGATGGAGGTTGACATATATAGGAGTTTCCTTAACAACAAGTAGTAATACTATTCCTTTACCCTGTCAGAGCACTTTGAAAAAGTGGTCTGTGGTATGTGGAAAGCTGATGTTACGTGTGAAGATTACAGACAGCTTTATCCAAGGAGATCCGGCTCTTGCAGTTGGGAAAGTGTTGCCTCTTCGGTTTTCGAACAAGCAATCCTATCGGGGATTTGGCTCTCGAGATTCGGAGAACGATGCCTCTTCGATTTTTGAGAAAGCAATCATGCTGGGGGTCTGGCTCTCGAGATTCGGAGAGCGGTGTCTCTTCGATTTTTGAGAAAGTAATCATGTTGGGAGTCTGGCTCTCGAGATTCGGAGGGCGGTGCCTCTTCGATTTTGGAGCAAACAATCTTGTTGGGAGTGTTTTCTCGAATGTGAGTAAAGGTTGGGCATGTTTGCTAGTCTACCTTGCCACGAAGCACAGAGGTTGACACACAGGTACTTTCCAATTATCCAGCAATGGTACTGTTCCTTTACCCTCTCTTCGATTTTTGAGAAAGTAGTCATGTTGGGAGTCTGGCTCTCGAGATTCGGAGGACGGTGCCTCTTCGATTTTGGAGCAAGCAATCTTGTTGGGAGTGTTTTCTCGAATGTGAGTAAAGGTTGGGCATGTTTGCTAGTCTACCTTGCCACGAAGCACAGAGGTTGACACACAGGGACTTTCCAATTATCCAGCAGTGATACTGTTCCTTTACCCTTGTGGGTAATAATATGGTAGCTAGACCTTCAAAATTTATGTGTCTAGACTTTGTTAGTGTTGTTTCTTTGCTATTCTTTTACCCTTCTTGGTCAGAGCGATGTAGTGGGAGCTGCAAGCTTCACGTGCTCAACTTTAGCAGAGAACTTTGGCAAAGTTATCTGTGGTACCCATGAGCTACTGTTGCGTGTGGGAAGTGGGTGATTGAACAGTAAGACTCATGTGCTTTCTACTTCACCAGAAATCTTCGACAGAATGCCCATAATTTTCGCAAAGCTGAGTGTGCGTGTGACAGGTGCTGACAAGGCTGGAAAAGTAGGTGCCTCTTCGATTTCTGAGATCGGCCCTCGTGGTCTCTGAGCAGCCCAGCTTTTGAGAAAGCAAGCGCCTCTTCGATTTCTGAGATCAGCATTCGTGGTCTTTGAGCAGCCCAGCTTTTGAGAAAGCAGACGCCTTTTCGATTTTTGAGATCGACCCTCGTGGTCTCTGAGCAGCCCAACTTTTGAGAAAGCAAACGCCTCTTCGATTTCTGAGCAGGCGCCTCTTCGATTTCTGAAGCTCCGTCGAGTGCAGATTTTTATAGGGGCTGGCATTAAGTTCCAAAGCACACTTGAATCTCCACCAGTAGAAGCTCAATTCTTACACTTCTAAGATCTTGATTTGTTCGACCTCTTCTCTCTTCAACACCTTTGAAAATGTCTGGCCCCTCCGACCGTCGTTTTGACTTGAACCTTGTTGAAGAGGCAGCCCCGCCTTCTCCAGACAACATATGGCGCCCATCCTTCGTCTCCCCTACTGGTTCTCTTACCGTTGGGGATTCTGTTATGAAGAATGATATGACCGCTGCGGTGGTGGCCAAGAACCTTCTCACTTCCAAAGATAACAGACTACTTTCCAAACGATCTGATGAGTTAGCTGTTAAGGATTCTCTGGCTCTCAGTGTTCAGTGTGCAGGTTATGTGTCTAATATGGCCCAACACCTATTTGCTCGAACCCGCCAAGTTGAATCATTGGCGGCTGAAGTGATGAGTCTCAAACAGGAGATTAGAGGGCTCAAGCATGAGAATAAACAGTTGCACCGTCTCGCACATGACTATGCTACAAACATGAAGAGGAAGCTGGACCAGATGAAGGAATCTGATGGTCAGGTTTTACTTGATCATCAGAGATTTGTGGGTTTATTCCAAAGGCATTTATTGCCTTCGTCTTCTGGGGCTGTACCGCGTAATGAAGCTCCAAATGATCAACCTCTGATGCCTCCTCATTCTAGGGTTCTGTCCAGTACTGAGGCTCCGAATGATCCCCCTCCGGTGCCTTCTCTTTCTGGGGCTCTACCGACTGCTGCGACTTCTCCTAAGCAACCTTTGTGAAGGCTCCCTCTTATTTGTTTATTTTGACTCATGTATATATACATATTTGTAGCTTATCGGGGATATCAATAAATAAGCTTTCCTTCATTTCAACGTATTGTGTTAAATACACCAAAGCCTTCTTCGCTAAGTTCTTTGAATTTTCTTTTGTTGGAGCTTTGTGAGTGGAGCATGTAGGTTGATGTAGTGTTCCCTTAATTTCCCGAGTGAGGAAAACTTCTCGGTTGGAGACTTGGAAAATCCAAGTCACTGAGTGGGATCGGCTACATGAATCTTAGAACGCCATTGTGCTCGATCCTGTGTCATGTCCTTCGTTAGATCCAAGTACTCTAAGTCTTTTCTTAGAGTCTCTTCCAAAGTTTTCCTAGGTCTTCCTCTACCCCTTCGGCCCTGAACCTCTGTCCCATAGTCGTATCTTCTAATCGGAGCGTCAGTAGGCCTTCTTTGCACATGTCCAAACCACCGTAACCGATTTTCTCTCATCTTTCCTTCAATTTCCGCTACTCCTACTTTACCCCGGATATCCTCATTCCTAATCTTATCCTTTCTCGTGTGCCCACACATCCAAGGAAGCATCCTCATCTCCGCTACACCCATTTTGTGTACGTGTTGATGCTTCATCGCCCAACATTCTGTGCCATACAGCATCGCCGGCCTTATTGTCGTCCTATAAAATTTTCCCTTCAGCTTCAGTGGCATACGGCGGTCACACAACACGCCGGATGCACTCTTCCACTTCATCCATCCAGCTTGTATTCTATGGTTGAGATCTCCATCTAATTCTCCGTTCTTTTGCAAGATAGATCCTAGGTAACGAAAACGATCGCTCTTTGGTATTTCTTGATCACCGATCCTCACCCCTAACTCGTTTTGGCCTCCATTTGCACTGAACTTGCACTCTATATATTCTGTCTTTGATCGGCTTAGGCAAAGACCTTTAGATTCCAACACTTCTTTCCAAAGGTTAAGCTTTGCATTTACCCCTTCCTGAGTTTCATCTATCAACACTATATCGTCTGCGAAAAGCATACACCAAGGAATATCATCTTGAATATATCCTGTTAACTCATCCATTACCAACGCAAAAAGGTAAGGACTTAAGGATGAGCCTTGATGTAATCCTACAGTTATGGGAAAGCTTTCAGTTTGTCCTTCATGAGTTCTTACGGCAGTCTTTGCTCCTTCATACATATCCTTTATAGCTTGGATATATGCTACTCGTACTCATTTCTTCTCTAAAATCCTCCAAAGAATGTCTCTTGGGACCCTATCGTACGCTTTCTCCAAATCTATAAAGACCATGTGTAAATCCTTTTTCCCATCTCTATATCTTTCCATCAATCTTTGTAAGAGATAGATTGCCTCCATGGTTGAGCGCCCTGGCATGAACCCGAATTGGTTGTCCGAAACCCGTGTCTCTTGCCTCAATCTATGTTCAATGACTCTCTCCCAGAGCTTCATTGTATGACTCATTAGCTTAATACCCCTATAGTTCATGCAATTTTGTACGCCGCCCTTATTCTTGTAGATAGGCACCAAAGTGCTCGTTCGCCACTCATTTGGCATCTTCTTCGTTTTCAAAATCCTATTGAAAAGGTCAGTGAGCCATGTTATACCTGTCTCTCCCAAAACTTTCCACACTTCGATTGGTATCTCGTCTGGGCCTATTGCTTTTCTATGCTTCATCTTCTTCAAAGCTACAACCACTTCTTCCTTCCGGATTCGACGATAAAAATAGTAGTTTCTACACTCTTCTGAGTTACTCAACTCCCCTAAAGAAGCACTCCTTTCATGTCCTTCATTGAAAAGATTATGAAAATAACCTCTCCATCTGTCTTTAACCGCATTCTCTGTAGCAAGAACCTTTCCATCCTCATCCTTGATGCACCTCACTTGGTTTAGGTCCCTTGTCTTCTTTTCCCTTGCTCTAGCTAGTTTATAGATATCCAACTCTCCTTTTTTGGTATCTAGTCGTTTATACGTATCGTCGTAAGCCGCTAACTTAGCTTCTCTCACATCTTTCTTCGCCTCTTGCTTCGCTTTTCTATACCTTTCACCATTTTCATCAGTCCTATCCTTGTATAAGGCTTTACAACATTCCTTCTTAGCCTTCACCTTTGTTTGTACCTCCTCATTCCACCACCAAGATTCCTTTTGGTGTGGGGCAAAGCCCTTGGACTCTCCTAATACCTCTTTTGCTACTTTTCGGATACAACTAGCCATGGAATCCCACATTTGGCTAGCTTCCCCCTCTCTATCCCACACACATTGGGTGATTACTTTCTCTTTGAAAATGGCTTGTTTTTCTTCTTTTAGATTCCACCATCTAGTCCTTGGGCACCTCCAAGTCTTGTTCTTTTGTCTCACTCTTTTGATATGTACATCCATCACCAACAAGCGATGTTGATTAGCCACGCTCTCTCCTGGTATAACTTTGCAATCCTTACAAGTTATACGATCCCCTTTCCTCATTAGAAGAAAATCTATTTGTGTTTTTGACGACCCACTCTTGTAGGTGATCATATGTTCTTCTCTCTTCTTAAAGAAGGTGTTGGCTAAGAAGAGATCATATGCCATTGCAAAATCCAAGATAGCTTCCCCATCCTCGTTTCTCTCCCCAAAACCATGGCCACCATGAAAGCCTCCATAGTTGCATGTCTCCCTGCCCACGTGTCCATTTAAATCTCCTCCTATAAATAACTTCTCCGTTTGAGCAATTCCTTGCACCAAGTCTCCAAGATCTTCCCAAAATTTCTCCTTCGAACTCGTATCCAACCCTACTTGAGGTGCGTACGCACTAATCACATTGATAAGTTCTTGTCTTATTACAATCTTGATTGCCATGATTCTATCTCCTACCCTCTTGACATCTACAACATCTTGTACCAAGGTCTTGTCCACGATGATGCCAACACCGTTTCTCGTTCTATGTGTGCCCGAATACCAAAGTTTAAACCCTGAGTTTTCTAGATCCTTTGCCTTACTACCAACCCACTTAGTTTCTTGTAGGCACATAATATTTATCCTTCTCATCACCATAACTTCCACTACTTCCATAGATTTTCCCGTTAAGGTTCCTATATTCCACGTTCCTAAACGCATTTTGCTCTCTTGAACTCTACCCTTCTGTCCTAGCTTCTTCACCCTCCCCCGTCTAATAGGATCAAAGTACTTCTTTTGTGTGTCCCGGGTAAAGTTGATAGGAGCATATGCTCCCAAACAACTTTGAGTGGAGTTGTTCGAAAAGAAGTTTCTATGGCCCCCTTGCTCATTTAACATTGCATCCGGGTGCCGATGGAGATACAGCGACCCTTGCTCACTTATCACTATGCTCGGGCCACACAGCGCGCCACTTACGGGTGACGCCCTAGCTTTAGCGCGATTTTGTTCTGGATTCATTTTCATAAGAATTCGACGTGATCATGGAGTGCCGGCTGTCAACTACCTGACGCCCTCCCCCTCCTCCTTTATCCGGGCTTGGGACCGGCCATGTAAGACATAGGCGGAGTTACATGACTAGAAAGGGTGAAAGAGTAAAAAAAACTATAAATAAAATTACATAGTAGCCCTTCAGGTTTTGAGGTCTATTACAATTGTATACAACAACTTCAAAACAATATACTTTCATACCTCAACTACTATTTTATTTCAATATAGTACATCCGTTACATTTTCCATCCATTAATCTGTTAAATGCTGACGTGGCTGCCACATTTGTACACGTGGCAAAATAATTATAAAAAAAAAAACCAAAAGCTGAGAGAAATCACCCACCCCCGTGAACCCCCAAAACCAGAAGCCCAGAAAGAAAATCCATCCCCCTGGGCGACCCACCTCACCCAGAAAAACCACCCCCCCCACGACCCTCCCTCACGCAGGAACTCCCCCCCCTCCGGCGACACCCCCCCCACGACCCTCCCTCACGCCAATCGATTTTCCAAAGGCTTCTTCGAGACTGATGCCGATCAAAGCACTCTCTTCTTCGCCAATTATCTCCAACCGCTCAAAGTCTCCATGGACGTCAAATTAGACGGCATACAACCTCGAGGTGAGGACGAATGACCACTGCTATTACCTTTCTGCCGATAAAACCATTATCCCTAGGGTTTACTTTCTGTTATCTTTAGTCTACGCTTCTCTCGCCGGACTTTGGATTGAATTTCGTGGGTGTTTTTCTTTGTATTAATGATTAATAGAGATTCTCTCTCCCTTCTCTAATTGCAGCAAAAGATTCCTCTTTCTCCCTTTCTCCCTTCTTTAAAACAAAAGATTCATCTTCCTTCTCCGTTGTTAATTCGGTCGATTTTGAGATCTGGGTTTTGTTCGCGGTGTGATTTTGAGATCTGGGCATCGTGGAGCTTGCTAGAGAAGAAACATGGAGAAGATATGAGCTGGTATTGCTCGAATTCAGGGACCCCTAACTTGAATTATAAAGCTTGGTTATGGTTTTGGGAAGGGGTGTGAGCTTACGAGGTGGGAGGGTTGGGTTGATTGCAATGTTGGGGTCGAGATGGGTGCTCTTTGCATTCTTGCGAGTTCGGGTCAAGAAGGGTGCTCTTTGCAATGTTGGGTTTTTCTTGTTTTTATTTTTATTTTTATTTTTATTTTTTTAATAGGGTTAATATTATAATATTTTTAATGTATAAAAAATTATTTTTTGCCACGTGACAGCCACATTAGCACAAATGTGACAGCCACGTCAGCATTTAACAGACCAATTGATGAAAAATCTAACGGATGTATTATTTTAAAATAAAATAGTACGTGATGTATGAAAGTGAAATATTTTAAAGATGTTGTATGAGATTGTAATAGACCTCAAACCTGAAGGACTATTATGTAATTTACAC